>JACWBX010000039.1:0-13921 GCA_014622435.1 Polypedilum pembai
ATGTGGGATCCAAAGTTGAACATGGGATCCAACTTTTATTTTGTGTCAATTTAATCGATATTAACACAAAATTACATTCAGATCCTTAATTTAGCAATGGATCCCATAAGATTAGCTTAAAAATTTAAGTTCTACAAGTATATGATTTAATGTGTATGAGATCCAATATCAAAAGTGGGATCAAAACATAGTTGGTTATTTTATGTTAAAACCATCGATAAGGAAAACTCATTTATCAACAATTTAATTTGCGAAATTTTCAAAAATTATTTAAACATTTTTTCTTTGAAAATATCTGTTTTCATCTTTTGAATCTCATTCAATTGTGATTAAATTGAATGCCAAATAAATGAATAAATGACAAATATTTGCAATACGGACATTTTGATACCAAATATTTGATGCTTAGTTTGGCACATGTGGTCAAAATGTATTCGTGAATGCTTTCAGACCCAAATCCTTATGAGTAAAATGTCTTTATATAGCTCTAGAACTTCAATAAACTTATTTTTCTTTAAATAATTGCCAAATTTGAAAACCTTTGTCAATGTTTGAAAATTAATATCTACAATGATCAAAAACTTTTCAAATATCATGAAACATAAAATAAACATTTCAGAAGTTTTTTGAGACATCTAGAGCATGCTTTTCAGCAACTAAGGCATGGAGTTCGAAAAGTTCTAAAAACATATCGGTCCAGCATGTCGTTAGAAGAGTCGCAACATGTAAATTAAAACGCTATGAAATTATTTTTAAAACCATACTTATTCACACTGAATGCACGCCGACTATCATTATTATTGACATATCTGTCGTCAGCAAGTGTTATTGAAAGATGAGTGAAACTCATCACCAATCATAATAACTTGTGACAAAAAAACTGCACTGCGACTATCCAAAGTGTCGATATGAGATCAATATCTTTTTTCATATTATTTTTTGATAGAAGTTTTCAAATTTAGAAACTATTCTTAAAATATATTGAAAAAATGATAGAATGCAAAACCATTATTTTTAGTGAATTCAATTATTTTTGAAACGATTACATCATGAAAAACACATACACAATATCCTTTTTACTTGAGTTTTCTAATCTAAAAACCAGAATATTGAATTATACAAAAATTTTCAAAAGTTGAAAAATAAGATTTTATTTCTTTTTTTTTTTCAGAAATTAAACAAATTCTTTGTTAGAAACAAAAATTATTTTTATCTGATTCTTGAAGTAAAAAATTTTGAAATACGAAATAAAAGAAAAATATTTTTATCCTCTTCTTGTTGATTTTGTGGTTGTTTTAAAAGTTGTAAGTTTTGTTGAAGATTGAAATGCTGTAGTTGTAACTTTAGCATTTCCGAGAATAGGACTGTCCGTGATAGCAACAGAATCACTTGAAGCGTCGATGCATTTAGCAACGTTTTGTGTCCATTCTCCAAGATGATCATCAACAGTTGACAAATTATCTTTAGCTTTTGCAATTTCGTTCTCATAAATATTTTTTACGTCATCAATTTTATCAGCACTTTGACGAATTGGTTCAAAAAACTTTTCACTGACTTTATCATAATTTTTGATCTTTAGAAAATAAATTGATAATTATTTATAATAAAAATGTTAAAAAATAAACTTACAAAGGTTTTAATACAATCATTTGGATCAGCAGCCTTATTGCAAGCATTTAAATCAGTAGCCATTGTCTTCAAAATTCTAGAAGAATTATCAGCAGTTGTCAAAACTTTGCTGTAAATTAAACTGATGTTATTATTTGTGGTGCTTGCTGTTGCAATTATAGAATTTATTCCACGTATATAAATTTGATGATACTTTCTGAGTGGATTTGTGAGACAACTTTTATTTTTTGAATAGAGCTTTGAAATGCTGTGAATGAAAAATAAATAGAAAATTTTAAATTTGTGCAGATTAAAATAATTTTTTGTGATATGCGGTCTTTGCAATTTTCTGTAGGTTTCTTTAATTGATATTTGCAGTCAAGGGATATGAACTATTTATATTTAGATGAAATTTTGAATTTTTAAAGGAGTTTATACTTCTTGCTTACAGAATTTTGAAAAAATATTATTACCTGTTCATATGATCCTCAACAATATCCCAAAGACTTTTAGCCACAATAAGAGGATCACTCTCAAATCCAAGTAGGGCAATATAAAAATTATTCATCAATGAATCAACATTCTTTGGTGAATAAGACAAAACATAATCGATATCAGAAAAAAGATTTTTAAGATGATTTGCGTTTCCTCTTTTTAAATTTGACATGTTAAAGTTGTTGTAGCTGTTGACCCATGTTGCATTGTATTTCAAATAATATGTTGAGATTGAATCAAGTCGCGATTTTAAAGTGTTGTAGACATCAAAGAACGAACGATCAATTAATTTGAGATAAGAGCCTTTCTGGTTGAGATACTCATAACGAAAATCTTGAAGTTCTTTTGGAAAAGCTAGTCTACTTTCTCTTGATTCACTGACATAAACTAAAAAACAGAAAATTAGAAATAACTTCATTTTTAATTGAATTTTCAAACAAAACTGATGAAATAATTTTAAGTGGATTAGTGATTTATAGTGAAAATAATTTTACTGTGAATTTTAAAGTCGAACAAGATTTTTCATGTTTTAGTAATTTGGCATAATTATAAACTTCCTTTTTTAAAACAATTTAGTGCTTGAACTTGTACAAAAATCTACAAATGAAATGTAAAAAGTTTTTCACAATTTAGTTTGGTGATTTTGAAATCAATATTACAGGAAATTTTATTTTTAGGGAAGCTTAAAGGCAAATGAAAGTCACGTGCAGGAAATGTTTAGATAGAAGTGTAAATTTTAAGTATACGAGGCAAATTGTGAATGGTTATGATTTTTAGAAATATTTAAAATTTTCTTACTATTTTATTCAAGAGAATAAAAAATTTGGAAATTTAAAAAGTGCTCAATTAACTATTAGTTTTGTAATGTTTTATGTCGTTGTACTTAAGTCACGACTTATTAAAATTCAACTAATTTTTAGTTGGTTAAAAATCATTAATTGACTATCAGTGTGAAGTAGCATACATTTTCAAAATTTTGCCCAAATTTTTATCAAAAAATTAATCCGTCGAAAGCTATTTAAAAATTAAACTCCAAACTCTTTTCGTTTTCAGCTAGCGAAATTCTGCTTATCAATTCAAACTAAAAAGACCATGAGTTCAAAATTGTTTGCAATCAATTTGCAAAATGAACTTTAGGCCAAAAGTAAGCTTGTTCTGCACAAGGTAATTGACTAAATTTTAGTTGAAACTTAGTTAGTCATGGATTCTTGTATAAAATGTATAAAAAATTTTCTTGTAATTTGATTCTTGTTTAAAGTTCGCAACTCACTTGAAGTTTTGAAAGTTGGAACAGGAGCAGACACTGCATCTGTCATAAAATCATAAAATCTGCAACATTTTTAACTTACTTCTTGAACTAAAATCATAAAATCTGCAACATTTTTAACTTACTTCTTGAACTAGAAATCGACGATGCCAAATTTGTAGTACCTAGAAAATAAAAAATTTGAAATAGTAATATTCTTTATTCAAAATAAGAAGGGGTAAAAACTTTATGAAATATCTAACAAATAACAATAATTTTTGTTAGTTTCATAAAAAATTTCTGAGTTTCTTTGTTTTCTCAAACTTACTTGTAATCGATTTGATTGTTGAGAATGAAGATAACGGCAAATTAGGTGTTGTAGCTGAAAATAAAGAAGAGAAAAATATCGAAAAATTCACTTTATACAAAGTTGTTAAATTTCAATGTTTACACATTTCTCGCTATTTAGAATTATTTTTTCTCGGTTTTAGTTCAAATTTTGACAAGAAAAATTGTTTGAAATTTTTGATTTTGTTCTATATAAATATATTTTGCTGCTGTCTATTAAAAATATAGCGTTTAAAATCTTTTCTCTCAAGTTCGGCATTATGTAAAAAAGAAGAAGAATTACGCGCGTAATGCCGAACCCTATTTTTTTCTCATTTTTCTATTCAAAAAAGATTATAAGATTTTAAACATTAAAATTTTAACCAAAAATTTCCTTGTTAAAATTTTTACAACTTACTTTTAATTGCAATTGTTGTTGCTGATGGCTTTGCTGTGCTAACTTTAAAAGAAATTAATAAGAAATAATTGAAATAACAAATATTTTTAACTAACTTGTAGTTGGTGCTGGAGTTGAGCGAACTTCATAACGACAAACAAGAATATCAAAATTAGTAGTTCGAGATTCTCTTTTGTTTTGACTCCAGAAATAAATTGCAGGAGCATGTTTGTTTAAATGAATTTTTCCAACTGTTACATAAGTTGAGCCATTAGCAGATTTCAAGAAAATTCTTCCATAACCAAATTTATAACCAATGGGATTAGTATAATAAATTATATTTGAAACATTTGTGACTGTTTTGTTATCGGTTGGAACCCAAATGAAATTTGGATCATTTTGCAAATAATACAAATAAGTATCATTAAAATCATTAATAATACATTCTGTATAGCCACCATTGTGTGTACCATTTGTCGTTATACGTGCAGGATAAGAATGTTCAACTGGACAGTTTGCTTTAGTAGATACAGATGATTGATATATAACTCCAACATAAACATCAGAACCATCGAAATAGTTTCCTACATACAAACCATTCGTTCGTGGTGCAGTTGGATTTGTAACAGCATTATATGGAATTAAAATGTTTGCTATCAAATTTTTAAAAGTTAATTAAATTTTTAAAAAAGATTGGAGAAAAACTTACAACAAAGAGAAGCAGGAGGAAGAGTTGTCGTTTGTGCATTTGCCATTGAAGTAGAAAGTTTTGAAGAAGAAACTGTTGAATCTAGAAAATTATGATTTTCTTTTCAATTAAATGTTATCAAAATTTGAAAAATATTATTTATAACTTTATAATTAGAAATATTTGAGTGATTTGCAAAAAAAAAATTGTTTATGAAATTTCCAAAAAGGCTTCAAACGGGTAAGATGGAGATAAAAATCTGCCTTAAAAAAAGTGTCAAAAAAATTTCAAAAATCTTAGCTGGATAAATAAATTTGTTGAAAAATATTTAATAAGCATAAAATTTCATCACGAAAAACTGTTTTTGAAATTTTCTTTGACGATATTCGGATTTAGAGATATTTTCTTAAAAAAATTAAAATTTAAAAAAGCAACAAAACTAGAATGCATCTAAATCGTTAAGACCTTATCGACATACACAGTCAATTTTCAGTTCAAAATTCGTCAGTTTTAAATTTCTGATTCTTGAAGGTTAATTTGTTGATTTGTTTGAAATATTAATTGAATTTTTTCATCAAAATAAAATAAATTTTTCATTACAACCAAGAATGTCAAAGTAAAAACATATACAAAACAAACATCATCAAACTCAATATAAAATATACACCAAAAATTCAATTTCTTTAACCACCAATTTCTTTTAGTTTTATTAGTCAAACATCAAATTGTGCAATCTTTTCACAACATCACAAAAATGAACCTGAAGCAACCCAAGAAAAAAGTGCATGTTAGTAAAAGTTAAAATTTTACAATTTATCCAGTTGTTGTTTTTATGGTCACTTTCGTGTAGTTGGAACTGCTTTTGTCGTTGTAGTTGTTACTCCTGATCTAATTGTTGTAGATGTTGCTTTAGCTGTGGTTGGTAATTGTTTTGTTGCTGTCGTTGACACTCCTGGCTTAATTGTAGTTGATGTTGCTCTAACAGTGGTTGGAACTGCTTTTGTCGTATTTGCTACAGCTGTTCTAACTGTAGTTGATGCTTGTTTTGTAGTTGTTGTTGTTGCAACTGGTTTACCATTTTGTGAAGCCGCAGCTGCAGCTTGATTTGATGATTTTACTTTTTGATCTGTTGAATTACCTTTTACTGTTGTTGTTGTAGCTGGAACTGGAGTCGATACTGTAGCTGGACCATTGCCTAATTTAGCTGTTGTGGTTAATACAGCTGAAGTTGTGCTTCCATTAACTGCAGATAGTGTAGTAGCATTGATAACAGATGGTGCTGAACCATTAATAGTTGCAGGTCTGATTGTTGTTGCAGTTGTAATGTTAGAAGTAGCAGTGGCAGTGACATTTGATGCGGCAACAGCAGGTAAAGGTCTAACAGTTGTAGTAGTAGAAGAAAGGTTACTTGAACCACTATTTAGAATACAGTCATTAACACTTTGTGTCCAAGCATTCATGTTGTCCTCAATGATGCTGTAATTGTTCTTAATTAATATAATTTGACTATCATAAAAATCTTTGAATCTTGCTAAATCATCTATAAATGTTTTTGCTGGTAATTGAATAGCATCGTAAGGAGTTCTGCAGCCTGATGTTTGACAATCGTTGACATTTGTTGCAATCTAATTAGAAATAAAATTTTATTTCTCAACAGTTTTTAAGTAATTTTTTAAACTTACAAATTTAGAAATACAATTAGCAGCATCAGTGTTGTTAATGCAAGTATTCAAAGATGTGTATAAATTGTATACAACAGTTGGAACTAAATTGGCAAAATCAGTAGATCTTTTGAAGAATGAACTTTGATTGTTGATAATTGCAGCATAAACATTGTAAATCACTGTGAAGTAAGGCATGTAAATGCTGGAATAATTTCTAGCGAAAACTCTGACACAATCAGGATTTTTTTGTTGAAGATCAAGGATTGAATTCAAATGATCTTCAATACCAACCCAAATATCAGCAGCAGCGTCAATAAAATCAGTGTTCATACCAAGTTCATTGTAGTAAAATGAGACCATCCAAGATTTTTGAGCTTCAGATGGATATTTCAAAGCGCCCATAATTTGAGTGCAATAATTGTTGACTGTTCTTGTACCTTTTGTTTTATTCATCTTAGCAAAATTTGTACAAGTGATATTCCAGTTTTGTAAATATCTTGTTGATGGTGCAATGATGTTGTCAGTGATTGTCTTAAGACGATTATAAATTGTGAAGAAGTAGCCATCACAGCGTTGGATGAGATTTCCCTTATCAGAGAGATATTGACTACGAATGCCCTGACATGTTGTATCAATAATGCCTTGAGCACTTATTGTTCCAATAAATGCAAAAAAGAAACACAATTTAATGTTCATAGTTGGAAATTTAATTTCAAACTAAAAGATATTGCGTGGATTTTTCAACTTTTATATGTCAAAATTAGGAATCACAATTAAAATTTAAGGGAAGTGTCATGTTTTCACCTTGAATCATTTTTTTTTTGTTAAATAAAAATATTAAAAATGTCAAATAAGAGTCTTAAAACGTTTTTAGGAATTTTTTTGTAAATTTTTCTACTTGATTGCTTGTGCAGAAAATATATATTTGGATTATGTAACATGGGAAAAAAATTATAATTTTATTTACAAAATTTAAATTAAAATGTTTTCTAAAATTACATAATAAAAAATTTAACTATTTTAGATTTTTTATTGAAAACTTTTTTCAAAACTAAAATTTCTGAGTTAAACGTAGCTTAGCCTTGGAAAAGTCTAACTTTATAAAAAAAAGAAAAACAAGAAATTCAAAAAAAAAATTGAAAAATCAATTGCCAAAAAAGTCAAATCATGAATATTTTAGTACAATTTAATAACAAACAATAAAAATTGTTTTAAATCTTTTAACACATGTTTTCGCAAATTTTAAACATTATAATTTCTTCCTCTTTCTGTTTTATATAAAATTACGTTAAAAAAATTTCGCATCATTTTTTAAAATAAATTTTTATAAAAGTTTACATTCCCCTTTACAAAATAATTTCACACCGTAACTATGCTTAATTCTGATAGATAAATGATTTTGAAAATTAAATTTGATAAATTATATTGTTATTAAATTAATGTCTATTTTTTATGAAAAAAGCAGTTTAATTTAGGAGAATTTAGAAAATTTCAATATTTAAGTTTAGATAATTCAAAACCGTTATGTTGTTTTTGTTTTGAAAATAAATTATCAGAATCGTATTGTTTTGGTTTTGAAAATTGCACATTTTACGTGATTTTCTTAAATTTAACGGTTTTTCCAATGCAAATTTTCAATGCAAATAGTTCAAAATGCCACCAAAGAAAAGAAGTAATCTAAGTAGCAGCAGTAATTCAATAAAAAAACCTAAAGAAAAGCATAATGTGTCAAAAAGAAAACCAGGATCACAACGAAAGTTAATAGCTGGTAGAAAATATCTAGTTGAAGAAATAATTGATCTTCGAGTTGATCCAGACGAAACTTCTGACGTGAAAATTCAAGTGAAAGTAAAATGGCATGGTTACGATGACAGTCAAAATTCTTGGGAACCGATCGAAAATTATCGTGAAAATGTAGTTTTTAGAGAATTTTTGAATAAATATTTTGATGAAAATGAGATGAAAATTTATGTCACAATCATAAATTATAAAGAAAGAATCAAAGAAAGAATTCAAAAAGTGATGGATGAAAACCCAAAATTTGTTATTATGCAAAATGTTTTTCCATTTGATCCATTTCAAGTAAGTTATTTCAGTTTTTATTTTTAAGTAAATAAAAGTACATTCACTAGCTTTCAATTAGTTTTGCTATAAATTTCTAGAGACCTTAAATAATTCAATCACCATCATGTTTTGTGATAAGGGTATATTTCTAAAACTATAGACATTAGTCTACATATCCTGTGAATTACCTGCGCAAAATTTTTGTTTTACTATGAATTAATGACAGTACTCTAAGATTATCAAAATTTCCAAAAAATCCTTCTAAAAATATTTTTCTAAAAAGTTTTTATCTCTTTTTAGTTTCGAATTATTCAAGTCTAATGTATTTTCTCTAATTTTAGTTTAAAGTCTTCCAAGTCCTTGCTTGTCTCCATGAAAATCTTCCAAAAATATTTTACAAAAAACTCAAACAACTTGTGTTTCAAAATTACTTTTTCAAACGAGATGAAGATCAAAGAGTCAAACTTGATAATTTAGCAGAGAAAATTTCTAAAAAGGAAAACATCCAAGTATCAGTTGTAAACGACATAGATTTTGAACTTCCACCGAGTTTTGAATATGTCGTAAAAAACTTCACAGTTGATAATTTTGAAGAAACTGTGAGTTATGAAGTTAATGAAAATACTTGTAAAGGCTGCAATTGTGGATTAAAAAAATGCAATTCTAACACAAACTGCTGTCCACAACTTGTATCTGAACCTTTTGCTTACAGAAAAGGTGAAAATCAATCAATTATTATGCTTGATCGACAAGAGGAAATTATTGAATGTGGAGATTCCTGCAAATGTGATTTAACTTGCATTAATCGTGGAAGTCAACATTTAAGAGATTTTTCCTTGTGTCTTTTCAAAACTGAAAGTAAGAAAAACATCATTAAACATTTTAATTTTTATTAAAATCATAATATTTTTAAGATCAAGGTTGGGGTGTAAAAAATGATGATTATCAAAATAAAACAAGAATCAAGCATGGAACTTTCATTATTGAATATACTGGGGAGCTTATTGGATGTTATGAAGCAAGCAAAAGACAAGTTTCATCTTTTCTTTTTGACTTAAATATGGAACGACGTGAAAATGGCTATTACACAATTGATGCTTATAAACATGGAAGTTTAGCAAGATTTATTAATCATTCTTGTGATCCTAATGCATCAATTTGGTTTGTTAATGATTGCTTAAAGAATCCTAAAAAAAGGTAAGAAAAATGAATTAAATCACTATAACCAAAGACTGCTTAATTTAAAATTTGTTTAACATATTTTAGACGACTTTGCATTTTTGCCGATCGAGACATTCCACCTGGTGAAGAAATAACAATTGATTATTGCCCTAAAGATAATGTTCCCGTCTCAAAAGGTAATGAACCAGGAATTGTTTGTAATTGTGGTTCGCTCAATTGTCGAGGAGTAATTTATTGATTTCTATTTAAAAGTTTAACTAATATTTCCTGAGGAAAATTAAGTGACCTGAAAAACTATTAAAGTGCCTTATGAAAATTTTCATTTAAAATGCAGAAGTTGTTATTCATAGATCTATATAGACGCATAAATATAGACCGTTTATGCAGCAACTCTTTAAAAATATTTGAAAAAATGTTCATTATTTAAAAAATTTTATTTTATACAAGAAGTTATCACAATATTTTTAATCAAAACTTGAAAACTCTTTGATTTTGTTTGTATGTAAAAACCGAAATGGAAACAAATTTTTTTTGTTTTTCATTGATTTGTCGTACAATTTAAATTAAACATATTTGAGTTAAATAATTGCTCTCTTTTAATCAACTTTAATCGAGACTAATAAAAGGAATAAAATATCATCAAAATCAAATAAAAATCAAAGAGTTCTCAGATCTTAGATTTAATTGTGAATTTTAAAATAATAAATAAATAAAAAGTTCATTTAAATTACAGGTGAAGGATAAAAAATAAAATTAGAAAGCTAAAACTATGTGAGTTAAATTTATGAATTCTGCCGAAGTTTTTTAAAAGCAAAACGTTTTTTAGGCTCAATTTCCTTCTTATCATAATTTACAATTTCGTCAATTAATTTAAGCATTTTTGTTCGTTCATTAAAATTTTCTGGTAAGACTGTAGGATGAATGACGATCGGTTTGAGAAAATATAGAATGTCTTGAATTTCTGATAGACTGCTATGAGTAGCGTAACAAATTCTTAATTTATTCTTTCCTTCCGCTCTTACAAATGATTGTTTTTCATCTAAATTTGTCCAGTACATTGCAGAGAGATGAATTTTCAAACAACTTTCATCATTTACCTCGTCAAAAAAATTTTTTCTTGATCCTGAAGTTAAAAATACTCTTGAATAATTTTCACTAGTTGTTATGCATTTAGAAATTCCAGATATCATCAAATAAAGTTCCATCACATTCTTATCAAATACAAAAACTTTCTCATTTAATTTTTCAAAAAGTTCAATCACTAAACGTTCATATCCAAAACGCGCTGATGTTTTAAGAATGACTAAAAGTTAAAATTTATAAGATTTAAATTTTTCAAATTTTAAATATTTTTCTATTACCTTTATTTTTATGAGAAACTTTTAAATGATTTTCAACAATTTCAATCACTTTTTGACAGCTTTCTTTTTGTCGTGGAAAATATTTATATTGATTTTTCATAAATGTTGTATCAAGATATATAATTAGTTTCCCATACGTTCTGGCAGAATTCAATGCATGCATATTTTGAGCGTCTGCTTTTGTAAATCGAAAATCTCCAGTGTATAAAATGTCATGATTCTCGGTTTGAAAGAAAAACATACATGAACCCAAACAATGACCGCAATTGAGAAGAGTAATAGTAAATCTCGTTACATGACTTGAATCATCAATTATTTCAAAATTTGTTGGAACTCCCATTACAATATGATTCACATTAATATCAGGATATTGTTTTCTTAAAATCATGGCAGATAGTTCTGTTGTATAAATTGGAAGTTCTGAATCTTTAAAATCTTTTATTCCAATAAGATGATCCATATGACAATGTGAAAGGAAATAATATTTTAGAGATGTATTTGTGAAATTATCTACACTAATTCCAGGAATTTCTTTAATTTCACCCGTAAAAGTACTCATTATCACACTTTTTAAAATTATTAAAACAATTCGGAATGATGTTGAAAAATTATGAAATTCAATATTTAAAAAAATAGTAAACAAAATGAGATTACAATTTAAAAAATGTTTTCAAAAAGCCACGTTTTCTTTTTAAACTATAATGAAGAAAATAAATAACTCTGTCTTGGTCGAGTTAGCTAATCGAGAAATATAGGTGTAAATAAAGTTTTATAATTTTGCTTGAAATGTCAAACAGTTAAGAAAGAGACTTAATAAAACTGTGGTGAAATATAATAAAACAAAACAATAAAGTAAATATGTTATAACTGATTTACAAACTTTAAAAGAAAGGGGAAAGTAACTCTTATGAAAATAATTTCATTTCAAATAAATTTTATTTTTAAAAATTCTACCGTTTCTGAAATAATAAACAAAATGAGAACTTAAGCTACATTAAATGTAACTTTGAATATATAATTACGTAAATATTTCGTATCATTTATTTAAAATTGATAATTTACATTAAAAATTAATTTTTATTTAATTTTAAATTTCCCAAGTAAATCTACACATAAATTAGTTTTAGTTTTATTTTTAAGTTTAGCCCTATACCCATTTACTCCCTAATAGATATTTTAAAATTGTATTTGAGCAATTCTCAAACTTTATTTTGAACTTCTTTCCTGTTTGGCATAGATAGAAATAAAAATTAATTTTAGCGTTTTTTACAATTTAATAATTTTAAATTGTTTGTGAATCGTTCACTGAAAAAAGTTTCAGTATAAAATTTTTAATCAATAAAGAAAAAACTCGTGAAAAAGAAAAGAATTTTTGAACGAGAATTTATAAATTATTTTACATATTATTGAACAAATTGGCAAACTTTAAGCAATATTTAACAAAAGAAATTCTTTGTCTCTTTCTTTTTATTAATCATGAACTTAATAAGCATGAATATTAAAATAAACAAAAAAGCGACGACAAAAATTCAGCTGCTTATCAATTTGGAATTATATACTACTTGATAGATGCATAATAAAGACACGGAAGAAATTTAATTCACGAATTTCATCAAAGTTATCATTTTAAATAAAAAGACAACTCACTCATGTGGGCAGCACAGTTTTACTTTGTCATTTTGTGTAATTTATTCAATTTAATTTTTGTAAATTTTGTGACGGAAAAAATGAAGTTTTGTTTGGTAATTTTTTGTTTATGTTTGGCAGTTTTTATTAAAGAAAGTTCTTCGGGTGGAAGCAGCATAAGTTCTGAAATTCCAACAACTTTTAGTAGTTGGTTGAGCTCTTTTTCATCTCGAGAAATGAATTCAAGCTCATCAGAGGAAATAATTTCAATCTCTAGTTCGTCAAAAAAGCAATCTTCAAGTTCTTCTGAAGAAATTATTACAAGCTCATCCGAATTTTTCACATCAAGCTCAAATTCAGAATCTGAAACAAATCCATGCAATCCATCTCAAAAATACAAAGGAAAGCGAATCAAAAAAGGTTCAATTGGATCACTTTATAACAAATTCCAAAAAGCATACATAAAATATAGTGTTGATAAGCCAGTGATAAATGAAACAATAAAATCAGATTTAATTGAAGCTGTAATTTTAGTCAATAATGAAACTGTCACAAATTCTTCAAATTCACCAATTATCCTCAATGAAATTCGAAGCTTTGTGAGTTATTTGTTTAGTTTCACTGAAAATGCTGAAAATTATCAACTTGACACTGAAGATTCAAAAATAAATTGTAAAAATATTGAAGATAAAATTCAAATTGCTCAAGATATTGCAGAATTGACAGCAATTGAAGGAGAAGATTTTAATGCAACAATTGATGCACTTTCTTACTTCATTGAACAACTTTCAAATGCAACCTACGATGAATATGTTGAAAATTTGAAAATTGTTTTAGACAGAATTTTAGAAAGTGAATCAGCGCTTTCAGCTGAAAATGATAAAGTTCTTGTGACTGCTGACATTTTGCTAACTCGTCTCGAATTATTTAGAGATAATAAATGCTCTTTAAGTTCAACACCTTTTACAATTGATTCAATAGAAAATCCTCAATCAAGTTCTAGTTTGAACATTAATTTGTAACATTCGTGATTAATTTATTATTAATTTTTGTACTATTTGAATAATTTATGTACTTTAAAAATAAATTAAATATTTTTCTAATAAATAAATCTTAACAAAATTAAATTTTTAAAAATAGATATAGAAAGTACTCGACCACGGATCGGTGTACTTTAGCGCATTTTTGTCGCCCAGATCAGTGTTTGTTAGCAAATTACAATATTATAGAATTCATTTTATAATCACAAAACTTCAACCTAAA
>JACWBX010000042.1:259-18992 GCA_014622435.1 Polypedilum pembai
CAAACATTCTCGGATAGCTCGAATTCTCATTTCATTTGATAGATAGATAGATATTTTATTCAACAAAAAGATTATTTACATATGTATACATAAAATTCAATTCTCAAGATGTTTCAATGGACATTCAAATGGACAACTGAAACAAACATTCTATTCTTGCTTCTCAACAGTGCTTGGACAGACAACAAATTTCAAAATCATTCAAGTTGATTCGTCTGGATCTGATATGCATAGCTGGTTATCAACTGTTGGATGAAGCCTACAAGCAGATACACTATAGGTGTATATTATTTTTAACTTATTTATTGCTGTTTTATATAAAATGGTCAAGGAAATGAGTTTTTTTCAAATTTTCTCATTAATATTCATTTGCTAGGAGCAGAAATTGTCAAGTTAGTCGAAGAGACATCATTCTCATTAATGTAACTGATTTAAGGCCGTTAGGTCAATATCACAATTATTCAATGTATCATTATTATGAATTAGGTTCAGGAAGGAAGTTTAATAAAAGAATTATTATTATTATTATCATTTACCGACGTATTAATGCTCCACGAGCTGATGCATCCATATTTCTCCATTCAGAGCCACGTGCGAATGCTTTTTTAGCAGCTTCAACTGCTAAATCTACATCTTCTTTATCACCTTCAGCTATGTCAGCAATTTTCTTTTCATTTGCTGGATTAATATTTGCAAATGTCTTCTTACTAACAGCGTCTACGAATTCATTATTGATAAAAAGCTGTGATAATAAAAAGATTGAAATAATTTGAATATTAATGATTTAAATTAATTTACCTTTGTATAGAGAATTTCTTGATCTGGATTTGGATTAGGATTTGGTGGTATTTCCATTATTTCTTAATTTTTTTTTATATTTCACAATTCTTCCAGAAGCTGACTTTTTGCGATTTACTTTTATTTAAAACAAAAATTAATCTTTTTAATATTTTTTGTGGTTGAAACAAATTATCACCTTTAAAAATTTCTATATTTAATAGTGTGGTCAAATATTAATGAGCAAAGGTCATCAAATGATTTATTTTGAAAATTAATCTTTATCTGGATTGAGTAAAAAAAATATTTAGAGAATCGAAAAATATTCGGTGTTTTAATAAATATGTAATTGAGAGAAATACAGAGAGAGAATATCGCAAAAGTCACTAACTCCATTCGTTTATGGGTTATTACACAGCAGCTTTAATAACAAAATTTTACTCTTAACATCGGTTTTTCTCTTCAATCATAATAATAAACTACAGCAAAAAAAATTTCTCAAACTTATGCTAAAATCTTAATGACTATTAAGCTATTCTTGCTCAAATTACTGCAAATCACAAAATAAATGATAAAGAAACTGAAAATAATAGAAAAATTTCCTCAAAATTATCTTTTTCTGAGTAAATAAAATTCGACTAAATTTTAGTCGATTAGTGTTACATTTTTAATCGACTAAATTTTAGACGATTTTTAGACAAATTATACGATTTTCGAACACAAATCGACTAAATTTTAGACCAAAATTCATCTAAAATTGTCAAAATTTAGTCGTCTAAATTTTAGTTGAATTTTCAGGTAAATGCGGCTTTACTAAAAATTGTTTCAGACTCTGAATATTTCTTCAATTTGAGATAAATTTAGATTTCTGTTTTGTTAAGGACAAATTTGTTATGTTCTTTTTGTGGAATTACCCTTAAAGGCCGAATAATTTGTAAACAAAATAACATATGATTGCTTTGCCGGTAAGAATAATAAAGTGCATGCGAAGAAGACAATGGAAAAACTCTCTCTTAGTTTATTTTATCTTTTTTGATGTTTATAAATGTTACAACATTGTATTTCCAATGAATCGATTACCCTGTGACTCATTACCTTTATAAAAAGTTTTAACTCTGCCATATGAGCTTCTTGCTGTTTGTGCATTGGCATCATTGCTATCAGTTGGTAATGGAGTGTATTGTCGATCACAATTGTTTCTTACTTGATTCTCAGAAGGCGGTGTCATTGTTTTAAAAATTTTTCTCCATAAGCTCATTCTATCCATTGATGATGTCTCTGAATGACTTGAATTCTCTTCTTTGATTATTGATGAAGTTGAGTGAATTATCGACCATTCGCTTCGTGAGATTGTTTTTGAATCAAGAAATTTTAAAAATGGCATTCGCGAAATGACGAATAATCTTTGAATGAAAAGTAAAAACTTTTTATTACAATGAATTTTCTTTTATCAATAATGATAAAGTTAATTAAAAATAATTGCAATTTACAAAATTGTATAAGAAATAATTACCTATAATTTTGATAGTCATCTTCATTAAAATGTTCATTGAGAGGATTGCAAGGATTGCCAAGTAAACTCAAATAACTTCAAAACATGAAACGATATTTATGTCAGTTTGCAATGCAACATTTTTAATCATAAAATACTCACCGTAAATTTGGAAATGTATGTGAAATATTTTCTATAAGCTGATTTAAATCCTCAAACTAAAAGTATAAAAAACAATTTTAATAGAACAATTTTTTTACTAATCGGTTTTAGAATTGGAACTATATTCCCTTTCGCTCTTTGTTAAACGAAAACTATTTTAGTAAAAAAATTATTCCCAAGTAACTAAGAATACGCTACGACCTTTTATTTACTTGCCATGATATGTCAAAGACATTTAAATAGAAAATATAACATATTTTTGGTTTCTCGGGGTTTTACCAATAGGTTTAAAAAATGGAAATTTTCATAAACTTTACTTGCAATAAGAAGCAATAGAATATTTGAAGCAAAATTTGACTTAAAAATATTTTCATTCCTTATTTCATTATGTGATATATAAGCATATAAACTACTAAATGAGGCGTGATTTGTTATTTAGTTCTTCAAATATTTATTTCATTAAATATTTTGTATTGGTTCAAATATTGAGTTTTTAGGGGAATATCAAAATTAGCTTAGGGGACTTTTTTTATCAAACTAAAAAGATAATACCCTAAATTTGAATTTTAACCGTTAAATTTCAGTATAAAACATTCTATTACTTCTTAGCATTGTAATAAAGATTGTAAAATTTTGATAAAAATTTACCACTATTTTGCTCGAATATGAAAAAATTAAGGAAGTATGCGAATGAGAGAGAAAGTTGAAAAGGTCAAAAAGTTACCTTATTATTATTTAGTGATAGCACATGTGTTGTATGAAAAACTTTTGTAGGAAAATGAGTCGCTTGATCTGAGAGAAAATTATTATCTAGAATAATCTCATGTAAATTTGAGAAATATGAAATGACTGTAAAAAGAAAGGAGAAGAAAATTGTCAAATTAAAAGAGAATTTTTGTGATGAAATTTTACTTACAATCTATTGACACTAGAGAATTTGATGAAAAATCAATGTGCGTCACATCTTTATGGCAAAATGCGATAATTTCGTCTGGAATTCTTTCTGCTCCGTGTTCATAATAAAGGAGCTAAAAAAAGAATAAACAAAACATTTTATAGCTAAAAATTTTACTTCCTTCCTGTTACTTGCCTTCTTTTGACTCTCAAAATAATTAAAAATCATTATTTTACTTTGCACATATATTCTACTCGTAGACTGCTTTCTTGAAAAGAAAAACCCTTAAAATTTTTTAATTAACTCATTTACGAGCTATTTGAGATGTTGTTTTAAGGCTTCCTCTCTTTATACTGACTTGTTTCGCTCACTTTGCTTACGATTATGTTTATTTTCGTTAGAACATTATATATATATGAATACAAAGGCAAGTAAGCTGATAAGAAAATGAATGTATGAGTTTATTAAGTAAACATTCATGTATGTTAAATAAATTTTAAAAGATGCAAGTTAAAAACATGCTTTGTCATATCAAAGCTCTTATCTCAATGCAATCTTATAAGAGTGTTATGTATATATGAAGCGAAGGGACGGGAATAATATTATTCTGAGAAGGGAATTAATACAAGATTGATTTCTTTTTATCAAGGTCTGAGAATTCTTTTGATTTCAATTTTTTTTAAATTTTTCTTCAAATATAATCTTATTATTACAGCTGAAGCTTTTAAAAGACGTGTTTTGTTTTAAAGTTTACTAAATAGCAATAAATAAAGCAAATTACTCATTATTTTGTAGAATATTTTGATTTTTATGAACTTTGATAACTTTCAAAATTTTTCGCTTTAAATCAGCTTCTTTTAACTGAAGTATTAATGTATCTGCATTTCTTCAATCATAATATCTAAGAATAAGTCTTTAATTGTGAATATTTATCCTTAGAATTCGAGATTTTAACAAAAATCAAAAATGTAAACAAAAATCGAAAAATGTAAACAAAAATAATCATAGTAAACATAAAAAGTTCTCAGTCCTTGCCTTTTATTGAAGTAAAAAGAAATGTTGACACTTTCAAATATAAGATGAGGATATACAAAAGAAAAGTTGAGTACGATATGAAATTCCATTGAGAGTAAGAAAACCTGTGACAATGACAGCTGAAATTTGTTTTCTTAAAATCAAGTTAAAGGTTTCTCATGACAAAAATAGACGAAAAGAAAAGACAATGAAATATTTATCGTTCATCGATCATTGCGCGACATCTCTGTCATTATCTTTATTATATGAAATTGATGGGAAACACAATGAAAGGTTTTAAAATTAATTTCTTTTTCTTTCTGTGACGTCAAATGAATTTAGAAGAATAAGAAAATTATTTTGTGTAGTCAATATTGCAAAATTTTTCATACACGAAGTTTCAGCTACTTGTTTTTGTTATTTACTTGCAAATTATAGCGTGCAATATCAATAATAAACTACCGCAGTTACTATTTGTTTAATTTCTCTTTTTTACTAGCATTTTGTTGAAATTTAAAAATAACCGTCATTTGAATATTTAAATATTCTCATAGTAAGCTGCGTTTTCGTTTTTAATTTCGTTAAAACTTTTATTGTGAATAAATCAAATTGGACATTTTTTGATGGAAATACTTGCTTATTATTTATGAAAAGTGAACACATCTTAATTTAAATTCGTGTTACAAACTCCTCGACAGCTGTTGGAATTATTAACATCATATAAATAATTTGAAACTTTTTGTAATTGAAAGTACTTGAAATGAATTTCTAATCAAGTTTTTACCGCTCTGGCGTCTGTCACTTGCCTCTGAAAGTGTTGGCGGAGAAATGTCTAGTACGATACAAACACACAGCTCATTTAAATTCTTCATTTGATGTTTTCATCTTTTGCATATTAAAAGAGACGAAAGTGTTGTGAAATCTTGCGTAATAAAATCAAATTTAAATTTTTTATTATTTATCATTTATCTTTATTCATCTATAATAACAAAGTTGACATTTTTCTCTTCATTTATTTTTGGCTGTGCGCACAGCAAGAAAGGTGAACGAACATCTCTGTTAGGTGTATAATAAAATTAAAGTCGAGCAAGAGAACAAAAGATTTGACCTCATTTCCATGAAGAAGAAATGTGCAAAGATAACCTTGAAAATGGTTTTTTTGTTGACTTTCTATAAAAAGGAAAATCTGGTTGTTTCATTTGACCGTTAAAAAATTTTAAAATGTCTACTATGATTTTTCGAAATTATTCAAAGTTCGAAAATGTTTTGTTGACAAAAATTTCAAACTTTATCGTTTAGCTAAATATTAAATGTTACTCGTTATAAAATGTGTTGTTAATAAACTAAATTAGATATTTTTAACACATTATTTCGACCTAAAACTTGAAAAATTTCAATTTTATTTCAAAATTGATTTTCGAAAACGAATTTTTAAAATTCAAAATTTTTCGAAATTAAATTTGAATTTAAAATTTTAACGGTCAAAATCATAAGTGAAATAAACCTAGAAAAGAAAGGAGAAGAGTGTGAGAGAAATAAAGAAAGAAAAAGTAAATTATGTCACCATTGAGCTGCAAAATTAAATCCCATGTGATGGCATGAGAAGCAACAGTTTTCCCTTTCAAATATAATATAATAAAACTTTTTCAGATCAATAAATCCATTTTGGATTTCTCAAGATAACTTAAGCAAGCCTTTTCTGGGTCAAAGCGGGAACATAGATTTGTCAGTTTCACATTTTGAAATTTTTAAAAAATACATATATCGCGCTCGATATACTAAAAGTTTTTATTAATACGATTTTTTCGACAGTCACAGCTAAATATTGACATAATCTCGTCAATATATATTTTTATGAGGAAAGAAATCGTCGTTTCGGCATTATTAACACACAAAACGGTAGTACAAAAAAAATTGCATGCATAATATTCATATTTGTTTGTCTACTAATCGCTTGTTCGCTTAATAGCAGAGGAAAAAGCAGTAACCGGACGATGTGTAAATTTGTGCAAATAATCATTTCACTTATTCATAACTTCTTTGACAATTTAATTTGCATATCAATTTGCTTTTCTATTTCAGTCGTTATGGTTTTTTAGTTTTTGATAAGTTTAAGGACGATTCGCTGAATAAAAGAAATTCATAAAAAGCGCTTTGCAATTCTTTCTCAACTTGTTTTAGTTTGAAAAATTTCGTAATTTAGTCTTTGATAAATTTCTCAATTTATTCGTGATTTAAATTGATTAAAAGAGTGTATTCAAGCAAAAGAAGAACTACTAAAGATAAATACTGAAGAATAACAAGCTAAATTGCAGTAAAAAAGATTTTGTCAACAATTATTTCAAAATTTTGTTAATTTATTGTTTTTTGCTAGAAATTGAATATATTAAGCAACAAGGAGTGCTTTAAAGTGTCTATAAACAATTCTAATTGATAAAAAACCATTTATTTAGTGATTTTAGTGTGAAATAAAGCTAATTTTTGCAAAAATTTGTTAAATTTTCAAAAATCAATTTTTAGTTAAATTAAAAGCTTTTATACGTTGTATTTAGCTTTAAATGATGTTTTGACTTGCTTTTAAATGAGTAAAAACACATAACAAGAGAGAAAATTGAAGAATTTATTCAGAAAATTGCCCTAAAGCTAAAACAGTGTAATTTGTAAGCAGCATTAAATTATAATTGTTGATGCACGCATAAATGTTTCATTTTTCATTTATTTATTATCTTAACGTGCGGCATCTCTCACTCTTTTATTTTTTAGTGAGAAAATTCATCATCATTATTGATGTCTTTGTCAAAAAAATATTACAAAAGCAGTTAAGAAACGATTTTAAAGAGTCATAAAATTTCAATTTTGGATATGTTTATTTTACACTTTAGTGTCAAACAATTGACCACACGGAAGGGAATGATTGATATCGCATGACTTTTATCGCTGATTAACTTTTTTCTCTCTTGTCTTGTTTCTTTCAATTCGTGTGAATCATTTGTGCTTTCACACTGAATTAATTGATGAAGGTTTTATGTCATTGAGTTGAATTAAATCTATCAATAGATTTATAATACTATCTAATTGAATTAAATTTCATTTTCATTCATTAAAGGGAAATTTTCATTATTTTATTATGACATTGATCTTTTTGTAACGGTATTTGTTAATTTGAAAATTATAAAGAGTTCAAAAAAGTTCAAAAAATTATTCAAAACAAAATGCAAGTTCAAAAAGTGTTTATGAATAAAAATATTTTATTTAGTGGAAAATGAACGAGGTCAAATGAATATTTTAACAAGGTTGAGTGTTTAAGAGTGAACTGAATTAAAAATCAAAGTTTTTCATAACTAATCTTTTGATATTTTATGCTTGCTATGATTTTTTTAAATTTAGCAAGCAAAAATGTCAGTTTTAAAAATAAACATAACATTGGCTTGTCACAAAAATCCTACTCTAAAAGAAAGAGAAGGTTAGGGACAACCGACTCTTTTTGATCAGCCTTTTTGTGATCAAATTGCAAAAAACTTTTTATTATCATCAAATGGCATGAACTTGAAAGCTGTTTAGTATTGCATCAGATTTTATTTTCATGTAACAACTTTAAAATTCTGTTCACAAGAGATTGAATAAAAATTTAAAATTGAGGATAAAATTCAATGTAAGTAGAGAAAGAGAATGAAAAGCTTGTTAGTATTTCAAGTGCATTCATTTAGTATAAATTCTATAGAGTATCGAAAATTGCTAGGTATGTAGAGAAAGGATAAAAATTTTCTTTTATGGTTTTTTCTCTTTCTATTTCAGCATTGAATGAAAAATAAATTGGGAAGAGAAATAGCAATAAAAAAGTAGTAGTTGAAATGGAATTGGTTTTAATGTTTTCTACAAAGTGAAAATAACTTTGACGAAAGTTTTTAAAATTTCCTTCTTTTCATTAAAGATTTTGTAAACAAAGATTTTGTATGCAAATTTTCACAAAATTAAATTTAAACAAGTTTTCCAGCTCTTATACCATTAGGACTAATTTAACATGACTTTAAAGAATTGTTCTGAATATATTATAAAAGCCAGTGAGCCCCATGAGAAATATTTTTTTTTGATTCCTTCACGAAGTCCGGCCGCTGGACTTGAAAATATCAAATGAAAATTTTTGAAACATTTTTAGTCCAGCGACCAGACTAGACGATGAACAGCAGCCGGAGTCCGAATATTAGGAAAAATTAGGAAAATTCCGAAAAATATTAGTTTTATATATATGAAAATTTGACCGGATAATCCGACCGCCGAACTAAATTTAGTCCGGATCGGGGAAAATATTAGGAAATTCTGGACTGAATTTCTTACTGGGTAAATACTAAATTTGTAGAGAAAATCTGAATATAATTTTTCTTTCGTTATTTCTTCGTCATTGCTTACTAAACAAAATTTTTTGATCCAAAAGTTTTTTATTATCAAATTCTAAGCTTCTATAGTTATAGAAACGCTTCTATATTGTTTATAATTGATATTTCTAGTGATAAGCGACGTTTTATTTATTAAATAAAAGAGAAATGAGATATTTTTGCATCTTTCGTTAAAATTGTTTTCCCCTGATTTGTTATAAAATGTATCTTGAAATTTCGATACGATTACGGCATTATGCAGACAAAAAAGGAAGAAAAATTCGCATAATTTTTTCTCTTGTCTGCATAATGACAAATTTTAGTTTTTATTTAAAAAAATTTAAATCTTTTTAATTTTCAAGCTA
Source organism: Polypedilum pembai (assembly GCA_014622435.1). Taxonomy (NCBI): domain Eukaryota; kingdom Metazoa; phylum Arthropoda; class Insecta; order Diptera; family Chironomidae; genus Polypedilum; species Polypedilum pembai. The sequence goes on from JACWBX010000042.1 coordinate 9,338, forward strand.
CATTGTTATTGATATAAATAATGATTTTTTGTAACCGCATAAATAAATGTATGTAAAAAAAAAGATTTAGTTGAAATTCTTACAAAAAAAAAAAAAAAAACACCAAAAAAATTGCAAGTGAAAGTTTCATCTCTTCTTCTTTTATTCATGTAAAAAATACAGCGAAACAGACAAAAGAGCAAGTCACAATGAACACGATTTATATTTTATTAATTTTTTATGTCTTATTCGATCGAATGAAGAGGACATTGTTGTCTTAAATTTAAAATTTATGCTGTATCATATATAGCGCGACAATGGCAATGATTGTGATGATTATTATGAAAAAAGAAGATGCAAGTAAGTGTCAAAGAGTCATAAATTGTAATCAAATGATTTAAACTTTCTTTCTTTCCATGAGCCATGTATATGTGTGATACAACACTAATCGATGGAATCAATCGCAGCAGCAAAATGTAATCGATTTTTAGTGTGAATAAAAAAGAGAAAGAAACGAAAATCATGGGAAATTATGAAATTTAAATGTTCATTTTTGGTTTCGATCATCATCGAAATAAAAGCATAATAATTTCTCTCTCTCTCTCTCTATATCCAAAAACGACAATTTTTGCAATTTCTTCTCATCACTATGCGCGATGTCTATTATGTAAATTTTTTTATATTTTTTTGGCATTTGCCACTTGTTTGAAATTGACCATAATCAATTGGAAGGAGGAGGTATAGTATAAGATTAAAGATGATCATTGACACACAAAAGCGAAGCATTATGAAGAGCTTGCATATGGCAAAAAGATATAAAAGTGAAATTGAAGGCTGGCCTCTATGGCAACAACAGCAGCAGCAGTGACAGAAATAATTAAGTGCTAGAGTTGATTTACTATTGACCCTAAATATTAATTATTTTTGACTGATGTAATAGTAACTGGTAAAGATTTTGACCGTTAAAATTTTTTTGAATTTTCGAAAATATTTTGAACTTTCGAAATTCATTTTCGAAAAACAAATTTTGAAATAAAAAACAAAATAATTAAAGATTAAAGCTAAAATGGTGTGAAATTAAGACTATTATAGTTTGACAATAATATTTGTTACATTGAGCAACATTAATTGATGTTATTTAAGTTTTCGTTTTAATTTCAAAATTGATTTTCGAAAATAAAAATTCAAATTTAAAATTTACCGGTCAAAATTTTCGAATATCATTACTAAGAGAAAAACTTTTTATAATTTCATTTTGTCATCGTTGAAAAAGTTTTTTTTTTTATTATCATCAACATTTGTATAACAACAAAAATTAAAAATTAACAATATTTACAAGTTTTTTTTTGTTAAGCTTTTGATGTTTCTAACAGCAACACAGCACAGGCAGGATTAAAATTTGTAGCCTGATGGATTTGATTGTTTTCTTCTTCTTCTTCTTTTTAATCAGTTCATTCATTTTTTTAGTCACCTTTATGTAACTAAAGGTTGAGGATGTTTTTTTTTATCTTGTTTAAGGGTCAATTATGCACATAATAATTTAAATGAATAGAGAGTAGAGTGGGGGAAAATATTGAAATTTCCAGTCAGTTTTCGTTAAGAGCCATTGTGGGTCATTAATAATTTTTTTTAGCGATATTTATCACATAATAGAGCTTCGAAACGTCTCTCATTTATTTTTTGAATGGTGTGCCATATGATGGGGAAGGGTTTGAAACCTATTTGAATAAATTATTTGTTATGCAATGATTTTCTTGTTTTAAATATTTTATCTTACTTGGAAATCAGCAGGACCGCTACCAATACTGCTACCGCTACCGAAACCATTGCCTGAAGATGAAGCACCTGAAAATCCTGAACCAGTTGAACCGAATCCACCACTAGCAGCACCAGCAGCTGCTGAAGCATCTTTTTGTGTCTTATATTTGATGAAATAAACTTCTGGTTTGGAGACTGGCAACGAAGCAACTGGTGCTGGTCCTATTTAATTTGTAATAAAAATTTTTATCAAATTTAAGTTAAAGAAAATAAATTTACCTGGTCCAGCAGCCAAATCTTCTGGTTTCTTAACCAAAACGTAGATAAGAGTTTTCTCTTCATTTTGAGCTTGAGCAGCAGCAATTTGTTGAGTAATTGATGGAGCTGATGGAGCTTTGATAAAGATAATTTTGTAGTGCTTTCTTGGTGCAGCCAATTGTTGTTGTTGTTGAGCAACAGCTGCTTCTTCTTCTGGTGGTGGAACATGAACGTAGATGTGTTTTTGAACGATTGTTTGTTGCTGTTGGCCACCTCCGAATCCACCACCAAATCCAGCTCCACCGCCTGAACTAAATCCACCTCCTTGACCGAATCCAGCTCCACCACCTGAGCTGAATCCACCTCCATTAGCAAAACCGCCTGAAACTCCTCCAGCAGCACCACCATGGCCTCCAAATCCTCCTGCACCTGAGAATCCTCCTGCACTATGATGGCCATTTGAAACTTGTTGTGGTCTATTGTAATCATATCCAGATGCACCATGACTTGTTGCTGTAATTTTAGAAATTTAAAATTAAAATTATTTTCAAAAAGTTGTATACAATTTGCTTTTAGCTTCATGCAAAGCTTGCAATATTAAAAATCAACTACTTCAGTGACTTTTTGTTTAATTTACATAAATCTTTTTCGAATTCAAAAATAACCGTCATTTAATATTTAAATTTCTTTTGTTTACTTTTAGTTTTAAAACTTTTATTGTAAATAAATCAAAGTAAGCAATTTTAATTATTTCTGACAGAAATAATTGTGTAGTTTTAATAAAAAGTGAATATATAACTTTAGAGCATAAAACTATTTCACGATTAAATAAAATTTAACTAAAAATTGATCAGATAAAAATAAAATCTTTATTTGTTTAATTTTGAGTTCAAATTTTTCATCTTACTTTAAATTAAAATCTTTTAACTAAATTTAAGCCGTTTAGCGTTTTATATTTTGTCAATTCATTGAATTTTAGTCAGTTGAAACTAAAAATCAACTAAATTTTTGTCGAATATTGATTTACTTTTAGTCAACTAAAAATCGAAACAATTTCGAACTCTAGGAAATTTTATAATTTAACTTACGTGAAACAGCGCCAGCACTATGACCAGGACTATTGTAGTTATATCCACCTGGTGCTTCTGGACGAGCAAAGGCAACAGCCAAAACAGTAAATAACACGAATGCTCTCATTATTAAATTTTTTTTTTATTTAATTCCTGTCTGAAAAAGTGCTTGTTGTCAATGGAAGTGAAATTAAAAGACTGATGATACTTTTTGATGGTGAGTTAGTATTTATATGGATTTTATCTGTAGTTGCGTCGATATTTTTCTTCTCTTTCTTCTCCTCTTTCTTTTAACACACTCACGCGGTAGATTGTTTCATCTCTTGTATTAAAAGTGCTTTTTTTCTCTCTCTGAAGTGTCTCATATGGGCAATGTGATGTCTGGATAGCTAACTGTCATAGTATACACGTGTTATTTGTCACTATTATGCGACTGTGACATAATAAGCAACAGACATATGTTCTAGCTGATAATTGAAGTAAAGAAAAAGAATTCATGTCTCAAGATAGTGATAAAGATTTACATTGACAGATAAAAGTCTCTCTCTATATTGGGGAAAGTACAAAACAGAAGATATTTGTGTGTGAGAAATATATATTTTGGGGTAATATTAGAGAGATGCATGGGTTTCGATATCAAAATTAAAAATTCAAGAAAAACAACCATCAATGTGTATGCAAAAATTTTTTCAAATCATTTTTGCTTCTTTTAGCATAAATTTCGTTTTTACTCTTTGATTTCTTAATTAAATTTAAAAGTTATTTTTATTCTCTAAGGAGTTTGTTTATAAATCATTATTATTGATAAATATCAAAAGTTGAATAAAAAATATTCAAGTTTCAAAATATAAAGAAGATTTTTCTATTTTAAAATTTTCCCAGGCGAGAATATTTGAAAAATGATCATGATAAGATCATAAAAGATAGCAAAAGACCATTCAAGATCAATCAAGATCAATTTTTTATTTGGTGCTGAAATGGACATAATACCTTTAATAAAATGATCTAAAATGCTCAATAAAAGCTTATGCTATCATATTTTATCATTACATAGCAACATATTGCAATTTAAGTGCTCATTTAAGCAGAAAATTAAAAATTTTCTTCTTTGTTTACATTTTTCAAAAGTTTTGTATTTCTAAACAAAAATTCAAACTTCTTTATTACTTGATTTTAAATGAATAAAATAAATTTACCAGAACCTGAAATCAACGGATGATTAAGTAAACTCATGAGTAAATTTGCTTGAGTAAATTTTCATTAGTAAATCGTAAGTAAATTTACTCAAGTAATAAAATTTACTTACTCATTAAATAAATTATGCGACAATTTCGGGCTCTGGGTTTTACCAATAAAGAGAGCATAAACTAAATGAATCAAAGCTATATAATATTACAAAATTTTGAAAGATCACTCGAGTAACCCAAAAATACGTTACGATTTCCGTTTATATGCCTTTGGCATACTACGGCAAGTAAACGGAAAGTCTTAACGTATTTTCGGTTACTCGGATCATAAAAGATGATCGCGTGTTCTCGCCTGGAAATTTTTTCAATTACAAATTCAGGAGAAAAAGAACTTTGAAGAAAGAAGAGAAATTTTTAAAATCTTTTGACGGATTTTTCTCCCCTTAGAATTTTTCAATTTTGAAATTGTTTGAATTTTTCCAAAAACCAAACAAATTTTCATTTAAACTTTTTAAAAGCAAAAGTCATATATCTTTAATGTCCAAATATTTTCATTTCTTATTTATTTATGACTATAAATAATGGTTAATGGTGCTTCTTACCATTAACAACGATTTCTTAAAATTTTTGTTTCAAAAACAAAGTTTTAGGGGAATTAAGCTAAATTTTCTGTCAAAAATTTGTTGACATTCCCCTAAATTTTTGAATTTTAACGGCTAAATCACAGATTCAAATATTCTATGATTTCTTGATCAAAGCAATTTTTGCCCTTTGAAATATAATAAAATGCGTTTTAATCATCATTTTCTTTAATAATTTTTTAAAAAGATTTCTTTTTTTGGGCACAAAGCAAAGTATATCAGTAAAATTTCATCAAAAAAAATATGAAGAGGTTTTTTTGCATACATTTGAGAGAGTTTATGCAATCGTTATTTTGTGGTCGTCTCATTTTTTTTTGCTGCTTCTCGCATGCAAATCTAATTCATTACTTTGACTCTAGCGTATGAGAGTAAAAGTTTTTTTTTTTGTTGTTTTTCACATTTTAATGCTAAAAAAATTTATCTAAAAGCAAAATTCAAATTTTTAAAAATGCTCATCACTGCTTATCGTCAAATTATTTAAATTAACTTGTATCATTATTGATTAGAGCTAGTAAGTATTTTGAAATTGATTGTGAGTCCATTACAGAGATAATAAATTATTTTGATAATTTAATCTTGATAAATATGGGTAAATATTCCTAATTTTTGGCCATTTTTGTTTTCCACAAATTTACTAAGAAATCATAAAACTGTTGTCTACACTTAATCAAACATGACATTTAAATACTAATTTACACTTCACTGTGACATTTTGAATAGTAATTTGAAGAAATATTAATTTTTAATTAATTTTTAAAGAACAGAAATTTTCCAAAGATTTCAGTTTCAATATTTATCACCAATACATATATTTTAATCCTGGGGGGCCAAACAGTCCGTTTTGGTACTTAATTTGAATTTGCGCGCATTTTTGGTACTTAATTCAAATTAAGAATTACCGTTAAAAATATTTATCAAAATTATGCGAACAAATTCAAAAATTTTTATTTATTGAAATTATTTGTCTACATTTAGATAAATATTGATTGAATCAATGTTTTAAATTCATTTTGAACACTAATTTTTTAATATTTATTATAATTTATATCAAAATGTGAAAACAAAAATGCTTTTTTCGTAACGGAATTTTGAATTTTTAAAAATTTTCATCAATTTTTCAGATGAAATGGCAAAAATTTCAATTCAAATTTCAAAAGATTTAAAGGAAAAAAATCCTGTTTGACCCCCAGGATTTTAATCTGTTTAATTTGACTGCAAATTTCAATCGTAACTTTTAGCCAATTTGTTTACAAAATGTGAAACGCGTTCAAAAATGTTGTCAAAAATTAAATTGCAATTTCTTCCTTTTTAAAAGCGTTTTAAATACAGTAAATAATGTGTAAATTGAATAATAAATAATAAAATAAAGAATCATTGTATCTGTATTGGGTTTAAAAAGAATTTTTGATAAATTTAAAATGTAAACAAATAGGTCGAAAATTAGGTCCAGTTAAAACTTGTTGAATTGTAATAAAACTATTTATCTGTAGACCGTTAGTTATGAATTAAATTAAAGATGCTAAAATACTACATTTAAATCTTTAATCAAAATAGAAATCAAGTGAATAGTTAGAAAAATATTTGCGATTTATTTTGTTATTGAAATAATTGGTCAAAAGTTAGGAAGATTTACCCATATATTGTTCATTTTACATTGTTTTCTCCTTTTTATAAGATACATATCTGTCGAACGGTGTACCTATCGTTATAATCATACATGTTAAAGACATTAAAGTTAATAAATGGCCATTTAAATGACTCATAAATCTTTTCTCAATTCTCTGCATTCTGTGTTGAATTTATCTTTGTTCAGAAGAAAACAATAAAGCCACTGTTGGTTAAATTGATATTTTCTTCTTATCTCTATTTAATGCACAAACACAAAGAGTTGCAGTTTTATTTTAATGAATTTTTTGTTGAATTCGCAAAATAATTAAGACAAGAAAAAGAGTTGAGTTATGGACAAATTATGTGATATATAAAAATATTAATAAATTTCAATTAGTTAAAAATTCAATCAGTCAACGCCTGAAATCATTTTAAGATATTAATATGTGTTTGATCAACAGTCGCTTTTACTAATATTTTATTTTTCTATGCCTAAAGGAAAAAAAAATTAAAAAATGTCATTAATAATAATGAGTTGAGGCTGCTTCTTTTCCATAAATGCATTAATCACTAATTTATCACGTAAACACATCAATCTTGTTACAAACCTTTTAGTACCGATTACATTTAGTTATTTGAGACTATTATGTGACTCAAAGGGAAACTAAATAAACAGATATAATCATTTATGATTTTTTATAACTGATTAACAGTTCTACGAATGCAGAAAATTACTTCTTTTTATTTGTTTTCATTTGAAAATTTGAAGTTCAATTATTTCCTTGATATCTTAGATTATTTTCAAATTTTGAACTTTAGTTTGAATTTTTTGAACTTTAAGCTCAATTTCAATTATTCCCTGATATCTTGTATGATTTATTCTAAAATACAAACTTTATTTACTTATAAAATGAGTTTTGCAAAAAAATTAGTTAAAATAAGAACTTTGATTTTGTTAAAATTAAATTTGAAGATTTTGTAAACAAAAAGCTTCAAAAATTTTTAACTCTACAAAAGCTTTTTAATTTCTACAAAAACTTTTCAATTTTCTATAAAAATTTTTAAATTTTCTACAAAATTTTGTTTTTGTTACCATTTTCACATTTTTCTCCTATTAATCGTTGTTATTTCGCTACAATGGTTGCTTTGAATGATAGATAATTATTCAGTTATGATTAAAAACCATTTATTGAGTAGTTTTGATAAGTATTTAAGCCAAAATTTGCAAAAATCTGTGACAAAAACAAAATTTTGTCGATGCTTTTCAAAAATCAATTTTCTGCCAAATTAATTATTTTTAGCCAAATAAAAGATGTTTTATACTACAATCTAGTTAATTTGTTATCATTTAAAATCATTTTGTTAGATTCAAAGCAAGTAATTAAAGTAATTAACAATTCTGAAGAGAAATATAGAAAAAGTAGAAATTTTCGTTACTCATGGAATAGCCCTAATATCATTTAATGAATTTTATCTCATCAGTAAAACAAAACAATCTTCTTATTATCTAAAAAAGGAAAGAGAGAGAGAGAAAAAGTTTGAGCACATTTTGTGCACTCTACTTAGTAAAAAGGTCGAGAGCACGTTTTCATATCATTAGTGTGAAAAGACAATAACATGCATCGTCATAGAAAAAACAACATATCCAATGCGTGCACACTGTCTTCAATGATGAAGCACGCACTTTTGTTGGAGTATAATTTCAAGTATTAATGACTTTATACAAAAAAGATTAAAGTGAGATTTTTATCATTTGACAATGGACATCAAATTGAATTTGAGCAACTAAAAAAAAAATATGTTGAGATGAAGATGAATGACATGAGAAGTGAAGAAAGAAGCTTTTGTCAAGTTCATAAAGCATATGACACAGAGCTATGTTATCTAATTTTCTTCGCTTCTTCATCACTTGGACCGCAAAGTGAGTGTGAAAAAAAATGATAAATGTAAAAAGATGCGACTGTAACTAATTGACCACAATATAAATGAAAAGACATCAATGCCGCTATGCTTGCTTTATATTTTGTCGCTCAATTTATTGTTAAACAAAAAATTTCAAAAAATACCGCTAGATGGCGCTTAAATCGTTTATCAAGCGACATCTAAAATTTTCATAACGGAATTTTGCGAAAGTCTTTTTTGTTTGCCCCCAGCCGACCCTAGTTATGCATGTTGATTCAACAGAATATCTGATAAAATTTATTTTTATATGCAACACTTTCACAACAGCGAGAATGTGATAAATTATCAATGAACATGAATAAATCCTACTTGATTCAATGACTACAAGGACTCTGTTTATAAACAGAGAAATTTTTAAATGTCATGAAAAGAAATTTCAATTTTGACCTTTATTTATGTTTTATATTGTTTACTGAAAAGATATATTTTGTATATCCTAGTAATTTAATTTAATCGTTGAATAATTTCAAACAAAGTTTACTATGATTTTTCGAATTTTTTTTTAACTTGTAAAAGTTTGTTAACAAAAAACTTAAATAACAAAATTATTTTATTTATTAATGTTTCTCAATATAAAAGAGGTTATTATACAACTGATACAAGCTTCATTTCTTATCATTTTAGCTTAAAAATTGAATTATTTTTGGTTTTATTTCAAATTTTGTCGAAAATTCAATTTTGAAATTTCAAATTTTTTTTCGAAAATCACATTTGAAATTTAAATTTTAACGGTCGAAATTTCGAATAAAACTACCAGGTTGTACATATATACAATTTATGTAGAAAAATGACAAAGCTAAAAGACATTTATTTTTACATGCGAAAAATTTATTGATGTTGATCATTCATCCTTTCAACAGTAATCAATTGAACACTTTGATGGTGTCATGTAACTTTCTCATGAATTATGCGCATTGCTAAAGCATGAATGCAAAATCTCATGGAACAAAATTTTAATGGATTATTGTGTCATAAACTCTTTAAAGTTGTTAAATTGAGTTCAAAAAAACACAAAAGAAATAAATATCAGTTCGGGTCAGCAATAACTCAACTTTTAGTTAATTAACAGTTAAATAATTTTTTCTCATACCACAAAAATATGACCTCCACCTCCTCCTCCTTCTTGTTCAATCATCATCATTATTTCCTTACTTACACCTAAGAAATAATAAAATATTTCAAATTTGAATTT
>JACWBX010000042.1:19012-34336 GCA_014622435.1 Polypedilum pembai
TTAATGTTGTTAGGTATAAAATAGGTCATTATACAACTAATACAAGCTTCATCTCTTATCTTTTCAGCCTTAAAATTTGAATTATTTTTTTTTGTCTTAAAAAATATTTTCGAAATGTATTTCAAAAAATTATTCGAAAATCAAATTTGAAATTTAAATTTTAACGGTCAAAAATCATGAGTTACAAAAATCAAGGGAAACACACTAGTAAGTATGCATAAAGTAGTTTTTAGTAAAAAAAAGAAGGAAATAGTAGGAAAAAGTAGTTTTTAGTAGGAAATACCGATAAAAAAACCGGATGCATTTCCCTTGGTAAAAATAGAATCTACTAAGTAGCTGTAAACTACTTTTCAATAATAATCAGTGGTTACAGTATATTTTGGTTATTAGCTAGGGACCAGTAATTAGCATTCAAAATTTGTTTCGAAATTACAAAAATTCGAAAATCATATTTGAAATTTAATTTTAACGGTTAAAATTTATGAGTTAACTTTACCAGGGTGTACATATATACAATTTATGTAGAAAAATGACAAAGCTAAAAGACATTTATTTTTACATGCGAAAAATTTATTGATGTTGATCATTCATCCTTTCAACAGTAATCAATTGAACACTTTGATGGTGTCATGTAACTTTCTCATGAATTATGCGCATTGCTAAAGCATGAATGCAAAATCTCATGGAACAAAATTTTAATGGATTATTGTGTCATAAACTCTTTAAAGTTGTTAAATTGAGTTCAAAAAAACACAAAAGAAATAAATATCAGTTCGGGTCAGCAATAACTCAACTTTTAGTTAATTAACAGTTAAATAATTTTTTCTCATACCACAAAAATATGACCTCCACCTCCTCCTCCTTCTTGTTCAATCATCATCATTATTTCCTTACTTACACCTAAGAAATAATAAAATATTTCAAATTTGAATTTGAATTTTTAAAAACCGTTACATAATTTCTTTTTAAAAATCTTAATTTTGCTATGAATTTTTAATTGTTTTTATTTCTTATCTAATTGTGAGGATATATTGAATTACATAAAACACAATTAGTAAGAAAATTTAGAGAATTTTTGAATTTTCATATTCAAAATAACGGTTTTAGGGGGATTTTTTGAATAATTTTTGTTTGCATTCCCCTAGAATTTTGAATTTTAACGGTTAAATAGCGTATTGAAATATTCTATTATTTCCTTACTTACACCTTTTTTGTCATTCATTCGCTAAAAACAGCCGCTTTGATAAATGATTTGACTTTCGAAAAAAAGAAGACAAGACGATGGTGTAAATAAAATTAAGTAATAAGACTTATAATCATCACATCTAGCTTACGGATTCACATGTCTAATCACATCTCTTTTGGGCTCTCTTTTCTGCTCTTAATTAGCAACTCATTTTATAGTCACGCGAAGTGAATAAAGAAAAAGAAGAAAAAATTTTCATAATGAGCAATCATTAAAACGTGAAAGCTTCAAATTTTATTGATTTTGATGAAAATCAGCGGTTAAAGTTTGACTTTTTTAATGTTTTTTAAATTAGGGTAAAATAACTGACGAAAAATTTTTAAAATTTAATTTTTCCGTTATTTTTGTCTAAGGGAGTTGAAAACTAGGACGAAATTTTTGTTTACAAAAAAATGAAAAATATAATCAAAAAATTCTTTAGTTTATACTTAGAATCTGTCTATAATTAGTTCATTCACTAGTTTTAAAAAATAAAAATGCTTTATCAAAGTTTAAGTATCATTTTCAAGTCTAAATTCATGCAAATTAGGAATTAAAAAATGTTTCTTTTATTGTTGTGTGACAAAAAATTGCAAAACAAGCAGAAAATGTTGCGTAACAAAAAAATCTTTCGCCTACCGTCTTCCCTTGAATATAAAACTCATCCTTATATTCGAACAAAATTTAAAATTTTTGGTAAATTTCAAAATTTTCTTTTTACCCGTCGTTTAGTTTGGAAATTTTAACCGTTGAAAAATTTTATTCATAAGTGTTTTTACAATCCTTTTCAAAAAGATTTTGAATTTTCGAAATTAAAATTATAACTTAACGGTCGATTAAAATTACCAGGAATTTTTCTTTTCAAAAATTCTTATTTTTAACGTATTTTTCAAACAAAAATTGGAAAAACCAAAAATTTAAAAATTGTGGGCTTATTCCCGAATATTAGGTCGGCTCTTATATTCGAGGAAAGATGATAGTTTTTAAACTATTAGGATTGTTTTTTGATCGATCAATTAGTTAAAGTTTTAACATTGATTTGAAATTTTAAAGTGTAATAAAAAAGTGATTAAAAATATGAAAAAACCAGTTTATTGTCTGATCACTAAAACATCAGATTTAGTGATGAAATGAAAAAATTTCAAAATGTAATAAATTGTGAGTTAATCGTAATTTCTTCATAAATCGATTTCAACAATATCTCTAAAAAGAAGAGAAAAAATTGTGTCCAAAAATTCTATTATCAAAAGAGATAAAGAAAATGAGTTTAATTGTCTAATTTATTAATTTATTATAATTACATCATCACACATAAATGAAACAAGCTGTTGTTTGATTATTTTTATCATTGATTTATTTGTTAGATAACTTTTTAGAGCATGTAAATAGGACTATGAAAAATTATAAATTTTAATTTTTTTCCCTTTCTCGTTTGTGGTTTGTGTTATTTTTTCTTCACTTTATTGCGGTCTTTCATTGTTCTATGATGACTACGTAGAAAATAATTATATAATATTCACATACGCAAATACCAAAAAATTAAATTTTTAGAAGCGATCAAAGCAATCATTGGATTGAAATTTCATATCAGTGACTAACGTGACATTTATCTAGCATTACACAATATCTTTTATTATTATCGGATTAATCAATACTGAATTTGAATTTGGCATTAAAAGTTCAACATTTATTTGATTCATTCACTCATTCACTCACTACTAACTAGATACAGAGTTGTAAAACTATCAAATGACTGTTAAATTTAAAAACTTTTTTTTTTTGCTTCAAATTCTCTTTGAATTACCTTCACCACGTTATATATAGACAGTTCACTTAATGTTTGTTCAGTTTGTATCAATTTCAATTCAATTCAACAAATAATTATGCTAAATTTTGCAAAAATTTGTTTCACAAATTAAATTTTTGTTTACATTTTTGAAAAGATTTAGTGGTGAACAAAATTTTTTATTTTTGCTTCAAATCTTCTTCAAACTATTTCCACTGTGTTATATACAGACGACTTTCTTAATTTTCATTTAATTTCTATCAATTTTATTTCATTTTTATAAGTATTTGTGATAAATTTTACGAAAATTGTTCGCAGATTAAATTCTTTGTTTACAAAATTTTGTGGTGAATAAAATTTTGTGTTGAAAAATTAATTCGAAGCGAAAAAGTTTTTACAGCCAGCCTGGTTGTCAACTCTGCTTAGAAATAATAAAAGCAAAAGTAAATTAATGAAATTTGTCAAATACTGAAGATGACTAGTGAAGAAGTAGACACTTAAATCATTCAACAGTGAAAGCTGCAGCTTCCATATTTTTATGTTCAAGTAAATAAGTGGGTGGTCTATAATAATAATAAATTTATCACTCTTTTTGAATTAATATTCAAATCACAGCTTGAACAAGTGTCTAAACTTTGTCAAAAAAACAAATTTTTAAAATTACGAAAAAAAAGACTTATGAATTGCCACATAAAAGAAATAAAGATGAAGAAGATGAAAAGGCAATAAAAACGTGATCATGGTTTAAAACAACTGTGAAAATAAGACCTCAAACTGCCTATTATAATAATATATGCAAATTGAAAGAGAGTGTTTAAGTGTTGATTTAATTGAAGCATCTAGTCAAGTGAACTCATTTAAAATATTTAATTTTCATTATATATAGTTATTTGAAGGTATCAGTTACTACCAAACGATATAAGTTACTAAATAGAATTTATTTAGAATGTTTTAATGCTCAGCTTAAATAGTGTTTTGTGCTGAGCACTAAGAATTCGAATGCTCAGCACAAAATGTTTGAACTTTTTAATGCTGAACATTTTGTTTGAGTTTTTCAACGCTAAGACGTTTTAAGATTATTAGTGCTGAGTGGTTATTTATTAGGTATTTTCAGAGTTCGAAACCGATCTGTTTTTAGTCGCGACTAACTGAAAATTTCAGTCTGAAATTCAACTAATTTTTAGTTGATTAAAAATAAAACATTAATCGACAAATTTTTTGTTGCTTTTTAAATGAAAGATTTAATCGACTAAAAATTAGTTGAATTTTAGCTAGTTTCAAAACGGTTGCGAACTCTGAGTATTTCAATGCTCAGTACAAATCTTTAGCTAGTATTTTGTGCTCAGCATTAAGTGTTTGAGTGTTTCTAATGCTCAGCACTAAATAATTGAGTGTTTTAATACGCAGCACTAAGAATTCAATTGTTGCAACACTTAGGACTAATTGTTTGAGTTTTCTAATGTTTAAAACTCTCTTTGAGTGTTGAGTGTTTCAACATTAAGCATAAGACTTTAAGGTCTTTAGTATTCAGCTTTTATTTATGAACATTTAAAAGCTCAGTTCAAATTTGAATGTTTCGATGTTCAAGACATACATTAGAGTGTTTTAGTGCTTAGTACTAAGTGTTTGAGTGTTTCAATTCTCAACACTGTAGTGCTTCAACGCTAAACCTTAGATTTTGAAATTTTTAGTGCTCAGCATTTATTTATTTAGCTTTTGAATGTTTAGGAAAAAGAGGAACGTATAGCAGACCAATATCGCTAGTATTAATGATTTCAACAAGCATGCTGTTTGCACATTGTTTATAAAAGAGCATAAATGACAGCTGATAAGTTCATTTCACTCTCTTTTTGCTTATAATTCGAAATCATAAAAAGCGCTTTGAATTTTCCTTATAAAATAATGACAAAAGGACAAGAATGAATCAGAAAATTGAATCTATTGGCATGATTGTTGCGCAATCGCTCTAAAGCTAGAATATCGCCACACTTTGAAGAGAGAAATTTCTGCAAAAAAGAGAGTTTCGAATATGTTGTTTCGTTGCATTTCCTTCTTATCGTCTTTTTCAGTCTTCACTTGGCGGTTTATTCATTCAGATGCGAAAGAGATTGTGAAATATTTAACCTTTTTAATTTGAATAAAATTAAAAAAAGAAAATTAAGTGAGAAAATTTGGTAACAAAAATTGATTTTGTTTTAATTCTAAAAAATAAATTCAGTGTTAAAAGAAGAAAATTATTGGAAAAATTGAGCTATTAAGATTGATGATATGTTTGATAATTAAAATTGAGCAGTCAAAAGTCTTCTTATAAAATTTAAATTAAAATCTATAAATTGACTAAAAGACTCTCACCAGATGTTAGCAAATAAATTTTAATATTGAAATAAACAGTGCACTGTGTAAATAAGCATTTTTAATCGCCCCACTGTGAAGTGAATTATAATAAAACTTTTTTATTTTTTTTCTCGTTTTAAACATTCTTTTTGTTTGTCATTAACATAGTGAACGCGTTGCTACTGTTATTTAGAGGAAAAAAAGCTTTTTTTTTGCGATGGATTTGTGATTAGCTTTCATGAATATTCATAGGAATCATTGATGATGATTTTTCTTTCTCTCTTACTGCTTTGATAACGATTTAACTGAGTTAAAATTTGAGATGAAAATAAAAATAATTTTTTTAGACATTTTAAGCCAAGGTAGAGACAGTTCAGAAATATTTTTCCATGCTCGCATACTGAGATTAAAAAAATTTTAGGGTACTAAGTGAACTGATATAAACACATTAAATACACTAGAGCAGTGTATGATGATGCCTTCTGCCTCGAACTTGACCATCCAAATTAAATTCGCCATAGATATTGCAATTATAGCAGCTCTCAACTATAGGCTTGATGGTTCCTTTAGTTATTCTCATCAAATTTTCGCATGTTGAATTTTTGAAATTTTCAATCCATTGGTAAATGTTCATTGAAAATGATTGGAATTTGGCGTTAAGCAAGGGGTGCGAACTCTTTCAAAAAAAAAATATCGAAATTGCAAAATTTTTTTGATAATTTTCATACAAAAAATTATTTTTCAATGCCTACTCTGTTTTTCTTATCAAGAGTTCAACCCAAAAAAAGCTTTTATAAAAATTCTTAGATGAGCAGAATTTTCAATAAAATTTGTTTAGTTCTGTAAGATTAACATATTTTTTAGCAAAAGTTTCATAGAAAGTTTCAAAGAAAATTTCATCACAACGTACCTTGAAAAACAACAGAAAACCTCAATCAAAAATTTTTAAAAAAGCTTTCTAGTAAAAACTTATACCCTAACTTTTTTGCTGTCAGTAGGCGACCTTAATAAAATTAAAAAATTATTTTTCGATCTGTCCTTACCTTGACATTTGCGAATAAATTTTTTGGAAGAATCTTTATAAACTCACACTGAACTCTTTTTCTTATTCTTTCGTGCTGAATAATTGAATAAAAATTGAATTATGTTGTTGTTGAAAGAGTAGCGCCATACAAAAGAGAGAGAAAAATTAATTTTATATTTGAAAGATTTTGTTGTTTATTTGCTTTATTTCGACTTCTGTAAAATGTGAATGAGTTTCTTGCGTGTTAAAACAAAATATTTTATGGCTTTTCTTTAAATCAATTTTTCAAAATTGCTCTCATTGGAGTTGACTTATCCAGAACATTTATATGTGATTTTTATCAAAAGTGATTTTTTACAGTTTGACAAATTTCAATTAAAGTAATTTCTTAAAGATTTTCGCAAATTTTTTTGTCAGTCGAAGCTTTATCATCTGATTTTTTACTGTTACATATTTTTAGATAAAAGCAAGAGCGACTAAGCTATAAAAAAGATTGTTTGTGTCTAAGAAATTTTATTTACTACGTAAAAAACTAATTTTTCTTTATCAAATCAAAACAATTTTCATCATAATTCATTGACTAACATAATGAAATGAGAAATTGTCAAGATTTTGTTCAAAGTTATGAAATAGTGTCAGACATCAACAATTTTTTTTTATTCTTGACCATGAAAATTTATATAGAGAAAAAAGTTTCATTGAATCAACTGTTTGTAAATAACTTCAAATAATTTGTCGCAATTTTTACTAGAATTGAATTTCAAAAGAGATTTTTTGTGATTATTAGAATACAATTATAACGGTCATTTGAAATTTAAAATAATTTATGTAAACTGTGATAAGCTTAAGGACGATACTCTGAATAAAGAAAAAAAATAGCCATATTTAGGCAGATATTTTAATGAAAAATCACTTGTTTAGTTATAAAAGCAAAGAATCAATCTTGAAAAGTGAAGATTATGATAGAAAAATTGAGAATTAAATAAAGGATTAAAATTGAGTAAAAAATTAATCATAGTAAGCAAAAAGAGTTCTTAAACCTTGATTAAATAAAAGCTTAAACCGATTTCAGGACTTTAACATTGATAACATTATCATTATCACAGTTCAATTGAAATTCAATTTTCAATTTTATCACAAATGTATGCATGATAAGCTCATCAATGTTAAAACAATTAAAACTTTGCGAAATCCAATTTTAATTCACTTCAACGTGCTCAACTAGTAATTCCAATATATACACACATAGTATTGCATACGTGCATGTGAAATTTGTAATCCGCAGTCTTTTTTTTCGCTTTCATAGCAAGATTTAGTAATTTATAAGCGGCAATAAAATGATAACATTTATTGCTGAATAAATTATGCAAATTCAGATTGAATAAATTTGCCAAACACCAAAAAGGCTGCTGATAATCTTATGAGACAAAAAAAAGTGACAAGTGAAAGTTTTTTACGAGATGCACAATTTACTTGTTGGTAAAGTTAATTTTGTTCATTTGACTTCTATTCAATATTTTTTATGAATTGATGACTTGCAAAAAGTTTTTAATTCATTGCAAGTTATAGAAAATTTATTCAATCTTTCAACACTAAAATATCTTGCTTAAATTTTATGCATTGTTTATTTTTATTATCACTTAACAATCTCATGCATGAAATAAATCTTTTCCAATTTAATAAACAAAAAATAAATTTTTCTTTCTCAAAAGGAGGCGAAAAATATTCAATTTAAATCGATACATTGATTTTATATGCCGCGGCAAAAAAATATATATATGAATAATATAGAGAAATTTGTCAAAATAAAAAGCGCTGCAAGTGCAAAATTTTATACAATAAATCACATCAAAAGTGTTTTTTATGAACGCAATCAGCTTGGTGTTATAAATGGCATAAATATTTTATACTAGCATATTCGGTCTTTTTTGGCAAATTGTTAAATAATGAATAATAAATGATGACCACAAAAACATTTAGATTTTTAGTCCTAAACACTAAATTAATCAAACATTTGATGCTGAGCATTCAAACACTAATTCTTAGTGCTGAGCACTAAAAACACTCAAACATTTAGTGCCGAACACTCAAACACTAAAACACTTTGTACTAAACTCTAAAATGTTCAAATATTTAATCCTTAGCATTGAAACATTTGAATATTTTATTTTAAGCATAAAAAACTCAAACGCTTAGAGAGATTTCTAAAACACTAAAAAACTTAATGCTGAGCACTCAAGCATTTAAAATTTTAGTTCTGAGCATTGAAAATTTATAAAATTAGTTTTAAGCACTAAAAAACTTAAAGACTTAGTGCTGAAAAGTCAATACTCAAATTCTTAGTGTTGAGTACTTAAACTGAGCACTAAAAACACTTAATAATCTAGTACTAAACAACAAAAGCACTCAAACTGATAGTATTGAGCTTCAAAATAAGTTTTTAAATACATTTTATATAGTAACTATGCTGAACACTCAAACACTTAAATGTTAGTGCTGAGCACTAAAAACACTCAAATTGATAGTGTTGAGTATTGTAATATTAAAATAAATTTTATATAGTAACTAATATCAGTTTGTAGCTTCAAATAACACTCAACTATAAACATATATTGATATTTGGGCTATTATTTCTATCAACAATCTGAGCATACATACATGAATATTCAAATCGATTTGTACGTGATAGACACGTTACACTAAACCAGCACATGTCTCTAAACAAGAAATAAATTTGTATATTTTCAGAAAATTGCTTGAAATGCAAACACCATTAGGTGTACGAATGGCAGGCGTTTGAACTATTATAAATGAGCGAAAAACGATGACAAACTAACAGAGTCCCAATACTTTGGGTAGCATTTAAAATTGAGAAATTAAAATAATGTGTATGCTCTCGCTCGTACGCGGTAGCTGCTCAGATTACATATTGTGCACATAAAATTTCATTAGCACGCTATTAAAGCCAATGTTGTTGATGTTAGGAGAAACCAAATGTTAAAATTAGACAAATATTTGCGTACTAAAAATACGGTATAATTAAGGCACAAACATTTTTTTTTCTTTCTTTTACGAATAACAACATAATTAAAAAGACTTATTATCGATGTTGATGAACGATTAGAAAAATATGTTATTGTCTTGGTAATTTCATTTGACTGTTAGAAAATTTTCGAAAAAAAGTTTACTATGATTTTTCGAATTTCGAAAAGTTTGTTTGACAAAAAACTTTTAGCTAGTCCTTGTTACAAAAGGTTTTGTTATTATACTTGAAAATGCTTTATTTCACACTATTTCAGCCTTTTAGACTGAAGTTTTACTTCAAATATTTTAATTCTTTTACAACAATAATTTTCGAAAATGAATTTCGAAAATCCGTTCGATTTAAATTTGAAATTTGAATTTTAACGGTCAAAAATTATAAATAAACTGCTTAAGTTAGTGTCTTAAAGTTAGCTTTATTGCAAAAAAAGAGATATGAATAAAATTAATGATAAAACGTGAATAATTTAAGAGAAAAAAAAGAACATTGTTAATGATGTTAATGGTCATATTTTTACCCACATTGTCGTAAATCATCACATACTCAACGCTTGCAGCATTTAATTAATTTCATTAATTATGCGCGTGTGAATTTTCCCTTAAGTGAAAACATTTTCTTTCATTAAACGACTAATCATAATCACTAAAATGTGGAGAGAACAATTTTATGCTGTCAAAAAAAAAAATTCAATTTCACGTCAAAAGAATTCTGAAAGCTAAAGAAATTACAAATCCCTAAAATGAACATAAAATATCCTCATCAAGATTAATTTCGAAAGATTTAAAGACAGCTGACCTTTTTTACATTTCTTTTCAATGGAAGTAGTAGGGAGGTGGAGATGTTTATGTTGTAGGTCACTAGACAGAAATAAAAAGATGATTTTTTATTCAGGCGTAGACATACAAATAAAAAAGCAAGAAAGATTAATAAATTACTCACATTTGTTCATTTTTTGAACTTTGGAACTTTTTTTGCTCAGTTTTGAACTTTTTTGCTTAGTTTTGAACTTTTTTTGCTAAGTTTTGAACTTTTTTTGCTTAGTTTTGAACTTTTTTTGCTCTTTCAAAAAAAGAGCAACTAAACCTGGATATTTGCAATTTTCCTTTTTGTTTTTTCTCTCTCTCTCTGTCCAATCATTTTAAATTCAATATTTCATGCATGACCTAATAAAAGAAATTTTTCCTTGCGCTTTCAATATATCTATGAATTTCTCACTTTTATGTGTTGAAAAATATATAGACAAGATGTTAAATAAGTAAAAAAAGTGGAACATATGTGGAAAATTCTCATATTACTAAAACAAGAGCTTTTCTATCTCACTTTTTCTGTTTTCTAAAACATAACAAGAAATTGACTTGCTATAAAATATTAAAGAATAGAAAAAAGCATTAAAGTTAAAATTTATTCAACTTAAATTTATGAGCAGTTGAGTGTCTCGATAGTCAAGTAGAGTTTCTGGAAACTATTTAACAGTAACAGTAAAACAGCTGTTAATTGACCAAAAAATAAACAACTTTTCGTAGCTATTTTTATTGTTTTTATCGAACTTTTTTAAAGAAAATTTATCCTTGAAACTAGAATTATTTTTTAAGGATTTTTATGTAATCTAAAGCGTTATTGACATTATAAAATGGACAAATTTACTTTCAATTGCATCTATTTTAAGTCTAATTTAACGATTATTTTAAATTTAAATTTTGATAGAAGCGCCATCTAGAGAATTTGTATTAAAATTTCTAAGATTTTGATAATTTGACTGCTCAGTAAGCTTTTTCCTTTCAGGAATATTTACGGGAATTAGAAAAAGCTAAATGAGCAGTGATTATGAAAACAAATTGTCCTTATAATTGCATATTGTAATGTAAAAATCAGTTAATGCAACATACTTTAAATTAAAATTTTACTAAATTTAGTCTATTAAAAAACTTCAATTAATCGATTAATCATTTATTTTTAATCAACTAAAAATAGTTGAATTTTAGTTAGTTGCAACTAAATTTCAAAACGATTCCTGACTCTGGTTAAAATTTATTCAGCTCAAATTCTTTTGATGATGATTTTCTGTAACTTCAATTTGAAGTTCGTATTCTGTCATATAACGAGTCAATCATCAATCTGACAATAAGATTAGTGAAGACAGAGGATAAGCCTGAAGGTCTTGTAATATTCGTCAGTAGACTTTACCTTTTATACTGCGATACGATAGCAGTAAGTTCTGAGCGTGAAAAATACCTGAAAATTCAGAATTTTCAAGGTTTCAACTTCAGGATTTGAATTTAGCTCCATCAGCGTCTTACAACTGACCCACCAAGGCAGCTCAGAACCAGAGTTGTTAAAAAACAGGCAATTTGACTGAATACAAGCAAAAATTTATAACTGCTCTATTTTCTTTATTAGTCAAAATTTGTTCAAATTTCTTTAGTTAATATTAAAATGTTGATTTTTATAATTAATTGTTTACATTTAGAATCAGAATTGGCAGGTTGCCGAGCTGCCTCTGATTATAGTGAAACTATGAGTCATTGAAATGTGATTGATAGCTCGTTGGAAAGTTCTCGTTATTTACAATCAGTCCCAGCCTGGCTGCCTGCCAACTCTGTTTAGAATCCGCTTTGATAGCTATTTTCTTTTATATCTCTTGTTTTAACAACTCTGCTACAGAACTCATAAATTTCTTTTTTCTTCCAAGTAAATTATTCTCTTAATAAACATTTCTTTAATGATAAAGAAAATAAACATTAGAGGCAATAAGAAATTGTATTTATTTTTTCCCTAAATGTTTCAATTACTTGCCAATAATTCTATAACATTAAAAGCTTCTGTAAAATTTCATGAGAAAACAGTCCATAAAAAAAAAAGTTAATTTCAAACAAAGTCATAAATATTAAAGTCGAATTTAAATGCTTTTTTTGTTTTGTTATTGTGAGAATATTTATTGCTTTTAAATTCATCAATAAAAAAGAGATGAAAAGAAATGAAAATTTGAGAAGCATCAGGTGGAAAAAGGGAAAAAAAATGTTTTTACAATAAATTCACTGGTCAATGATCGTATTTAGTTGAATTTACTTTTATAATAAAAATATCAACAGTAGCAATTGAAAAAGGAAGAAAAAAAATATTATTGCGAAGGAGAGTGAAAAGATAAGATTTATAGCTTCATTAGAGACTAAAATGAAATTAAATGCAGCAGTAAAAAAATGTACTGGACCATTAAAAATTTCATTATTTCTCTCTTTTTAATCATAGAAAAAAAAGAAGAATAAGAAAAATTTAATCAGTGACTTTTAAGAGAAAAGAAATATTTTTTCATGATTTTAACCGTTAGAATTTTATTTCAAATTTAATTTCGAAAAAATTTGAATTTTCGTAAATTTTCAAATTTAATATCGAAAAATACGTTAAAGATAAGAATTTTCGAAAGGAAAAATTAATTTTTTTTGCAAGATATGAAATTCACCAAAAAATTTGAATTTTTTTCTAACATAAGGACGGCTCTTTTAATCGAGAAAAGACAGTAGTTTTATTTAAAATTTTGATCGTTAATTTTTAATTTCGAAAGTTTTTTGAATTTTCGAATTTAGTTTTCGAAAATCAGTTTTGAAATAAAATTAAATTAATTCAAATTTTTAGCTTGATTGGTTTGAAATAAATAAAGAAAGACTGTTTAAGGTTGATAATATCTTATTTTTCAAGAAGGTTCATTAAAAATTAGTTAAATAATGAAAATTCAAAAAAATTGAATTTCAGCTTGAAATGATGTGAAATGAAACCGTTAGAATTTTATTTCGAAAAATTTGAAATTTTGTTTCGAAAAATTCAATTTTTAAAAATTTTCAACAGATTTTCGAAGTTAGTTTTTGAAAATCAATATTGCAAAAAATTCAAAATAATTAAATTTTTGCATTGAAGATCGATACTAAGCAGCTGAATTTTGATATTTAAATTTTTTCTTTAGAAACTTCAAAGTTTGAATAATTTCGAAAAGTTTTGAATTTTCGAAAATCGTTTGCAAAAATAATTATTGTGAAAATTTTCAAAGTAATTGACATTATAGGCTGAAATGGTGTGATATAATTTTTATTTCAATTTAATAACAACTTCATTTGTATCAAGGATCATTAAAATTTAGCTAAATTTTGAACTTTTCGTCAACAACAAACTTTTTTGAAATTCAAATTTGTTGAATATTTCAACACTTTTTTCAGAATTCTTTAAAGTTCGAGTGAAACTACCAAGAGAGAAAAATTAATTAGTAACTTTCAAGAGAAAGAAAAAAAATAATATTCTCATTTTATTTCTTTATTCATAGTGCAAGTTGCATCTTCTTGTTGAATAACAGGAATGACTTTATTATTAAAAAAATCTCACAAAGAGAAGTGATAAAAAGTGATACAAAAGAATAGCACTCTATTGCTAATTATCAATCTGTCGTTTAGCAACAAAAATTTTTCATCGTTTGAGAAACAGTGATAAATGGAAAAACAGTATAGTGCAGTGATGTGAATCAAAAAGAAAGCAAGCAAGCAAGCAACTTTATATTCTTTATTTTAAAGCTAAAGAAAAAATAAACAAATAAAATGTAGAAAAAAGAACAAAAAAGTTTGAAGTGAAAGAAAAGAAAATAAATAAAAAATTTTACCGAGTGTTGGTCGTAAACGCGTGTGTTTATTATTCTTTATAAAAAAAACATAGACATGCATTATGAACTTTCTCTTCATCACCATTAAGTGATTGCACTCACATTTTTATATATATATATATATATATATATATATAAAGAGATAAAACAAGAACATCATGGATAAAAATAATAGCTTTGAGTCACTTCGTTGGAACATATCACAGCAGTTTTATGCTTCCCAATATCCTTACATGATCATAGATGACAAAAATTTACAGCATATTTTGAATATAACAAAAATTAAAAGTGATGTTAATGTCACAAGTTTTAATCATGAACTGCATGGACATTTTAATGATTCAAATTATGAATGCAACACAAATCACGATGACGACGAGTCAGGATGGTTTAGTACTGAATTTCAAGCAACACTTCATTTCATGTATATAACAATATTTATTATCGCTATCCTTGGTAACGCCATGGTAGTGTTCATTGTATGTCAATCATCTAGAATGCAGACTGTCACTAATTATTTTATTGCGAATTTGGCGGTTGCTGACATGTCTATGGCTTTCTTCTGTATTCCTTTCTCTTTCATCTCACAATTTGTCCTACAGTAAGTATAAAATTTATTTTTAAATTTAAAACAGAGTTAAAAGACTACTAAGATTAAGAAAATAATTATTTCGTGCTAAATTTTTTATTCACCAAAAAAACTTTTTTCACCACAATGTTTTCACTCAAAAATTTTCTTTTGTTTATTTTTTTATTTAATCAGAGTTAAAAAGGCAACTTAAATTAAGAAAAGAATTATTTCTCGCCAGAGTTGTTATATAGACGGTCTATAACGTCTATCTGAATAATTACAAAAAATTCCGTTATGAAAATTGTAGATGGCGCTTAGATCATTTTACAATTTTCATAGCGGAAGTTTTTGTAAATATTCACATAGATAAATATAGACCGTCTATATAACAACTCTGTTTCTAGCTTAATTTTTTATTCACAATAACAAACCTTTATCAACAAAAAGTTTTTGCTATAAAAGCTTCTTTCACCACTAAACTTTTGCTATAAAACTTTTTTCACCACAAAATTTATTTCAATTAAAACTTTTTAACTTTACATCACGCAATAATCAGCTAAACTTTTTGTAAACAAAGCAGTGTTGTTACACAGGCAGCCTGTGATTGCCTGTGAAAATATTTACAAAAAAATCCGCTATGGAAATTGTAGATGGCGCTTCAAAATGATTTAGGCGACATCTACAATTTCCATAGCGGAATTT
>JACWBX010000045.1:394-11238 GCA_014622435.1 Polypedilum pembai
ATCAAAATAATTTTTCATTATTTAATCATAATTAAAAGTCACGTCTTGCATAAAAATAAAATCGTAAAAAATTTTCTCTTTCATATACACAATAAAATCAGCTTTTATTGCATTTGGTTGATGACAGAATTCATAAGAAAAAAAAATTTTTTAATTCAGAAAGGATTCATTAGTCATTCTGATATGCATTTCATGCTTTTCATTGCTGGGTTATTTTCAACAAAAAAAAGCGACACCGAAAATTTATTCATGAAATTTTCCCACAATCTGGAAATTAAATTTTTAATTTTTTATCACACACATACACAAACCAGAAAAATTCATACATTGAAGCTTTTTTTGGAATTCTGTGTTTTTTTTTTATTATTATACACAAAATTCATGACCTACATTATTTATCGATATTTTGATTTTTCTTACTTCTTTCATTTTCTTTTCTATTCACTAAGGAATAAAATTATTTTTATCAACTCACAATCTGCTTTTACATTAAATTTTCTTCTTCATTTTTACTTTTTTTATTGTTTTTACATTTACATATATCTTTTATTTATGTGGGAAAATATGAAAATTACTTTTTGCAAACATTTTAAAATTTCTTCGAACTATCTAAAAGATTAAATAAATTCCAAGTTAAAATAAAAATGCCTCATTTAAATAGCTTAAAGCTTTTTTACTTTTAATAAAAATTAGAATAATTAGAAAAGTATTAATTGTTATAATTACCAGAATAATACAAAATATGTACAAAAGCAATAAAAACTTTTGTCTTTTTTATTAAGATTAAAACAAATTGCTATTAGTACTACTCAAAATTTCGATTTCGATTGATTTTTGGAATCGCCTACATTTAGGAAATACATTTGAAACCTGAAGCAATGAATGAGAAGCCGTAACTTCTACTCAAAATTGTTGTAATTTTTCAATATTTAAAGAATTCATTTTTCAAAACCTACATTCTATTTTATTCGATTTCCGTTCAGTGAAATCAAATTGAATAAAAAGAATTTATTGATTTCATCATTAAAACCAAAGTGAAATTTAAGGCTTTAAAATTTACTAAAATTTTTCTAATAAACAAAAATTAAAACGCTCAAAACTTTATTAAAATTTATCGATTAAAGAAATATTTTTACAAGTAAAATAAAAGTTAATCACTGCAAAAGATTCTGCTAAAAAAATACAAATTGCTTCTTTAGATTCTTGAATAATTTAAAGTAACGAAAGAAAAGTAAGAGAGAATTTTTCCATTTTAAAATCCAATTATAATACAATGTTGAGCGAGAAAAAAAATGAAATAAAATTTCATAAAACCATATCTATCGATCGTACTTGCTCTCTAACTATCTCGAAATGTCAAGAGTCAATTCTGAAGTGATTGTACTTGAATAATTGAATTTTATAGCGCAACATGAAGCTTTTAGTGATGCACAATTGAGAGAGATTGTGTAGGTAAAAGTGGGAAGTGGTTTTTGCGAACTTTTTCTCTATTTACTGAAGTTTACTTTCTGCTCGCAGGATATGACTTTTAATTGGTGATTAAAAGCAATGAAAAATTATTTTAATTGGAAATAATAAAAAATGAGAGGAAAATTTGAAGTGAAATTTTATTTTTATTTGTTGTTTTTTAATTATTCTTGTGAAATCAGTTGAATGAAAGTAATATTGTGATAATGAAGAAAAATTTAATTAAATTGAAATTCTTGATATATTAATAACTTTTTATTAATTAAATAGAAGTCAAAAATTTATTTTAATTTTCATAATTTATCTTAAAGAGTTTTATTTTTTCCGAATACGAATTTCTATAAAAATGCTAGAATGTCATTTTTCTAGTTTAGTCGTTTTAATATTTTAAAGAAATTCTTTGAGTTGGAATATTTAAGGGTTATTTTAAGGGGTGGACACACAGAAAATATTAACAAAGTTCAAATAAAAATCAACAAAGATAAAGAAAAAACCATTAAAGAGCAACGTATGTCTACGCCTGGAGTTATTTAGTAAAAAAAAATGTCTGAAAATATTAAATTATTCGTTAATTAACATCGAAATAGTTCCTTAGAGAATTTAAATGAAAAAAGATTTAATCTAATTTGTTTACAAATTTTCAATTTTATAAAGTTTTTATGTTTGACAGAAGAATAATTTATTAATCGAAAGGTTAATAAGATTGATAAATTTAAGAATTTTCTTATTTATTTTATTACAAATAAATGAAAATTGAAGATTAAGAAGTTCAATAGAATTTATTAAATATTTCTCATAATAATACAAATTTTTGTTTTAAAAAATTTTAAACTTGAATTCAAGAATCAAATAATATAATTTAAGATTTTAATTAATTTAATTGAGCAAGATAAAATTAAATTTATAAACCTATTTTACCATTTTTCATAATAGATTTTAAATATTAAAGTAAAAATTAAAAGAAAATTTATAAACTAGCTGTAAAGTAAAAATTTTTCATTTTTTATATTCTAAATATTTCTCTATAATTATTTTGCATTATGTCATAAATATTTTTATACTACGCATGATAAAAATCTTCTCAATATCTTTTTATGATAAAAATAAGCAAAAAAAAACTCTTTGAATTCAAATTTTAACTTAAATCTTTTTATTCTTTTTTGCTTGATAAAATTTGCGTAAATAAAGGTGAACAAGGTCAAGTGACATCAAATAGTCACGTCAATCATGATAACAATGGCACAGGCAATGATTTAGAGGCCTTCCATGGTCATTATGCATCCAAGAATCCTGAAGCACCAGTTGATCGTGCTGGCACACCAAATCGCGATGAAGCACCAGCTGGTGGTGGTCATAAAAAGGAAAAGAGTGTATTGCAAGCAAAACTTACGAAGCTTGCCATTCAAATTGGCTACGCTGGCTCCACAATTGCTGTGCTAACGGTTGCTATTTTAGTTATACAATTCTGCGTAACCAAATTCGTCATAGAAAATAACTCGTGGAAGAGTACTTACTTCAATGATTTAGTCAAACATTTTATTATTGGTGTCACTGTGCTTGTAGTTGCAGTGCCCGAAGGCTTACCATTAGCTGTTACATTATCTCTCGCTTATTCTGTAAAGGTAAATTTCACAAAATAAATTTTTTAATTATTTAACAAAAAAAATAAAATTTTTAACTTCTTGCTTATCATTAGAAAATGATGAAGGACAACAATTTGGTGCGTCATTTGGACGCTTGCGAAACGATGGGTAATGCCACTGCCATTTGTAGCGATAAGACTGGTACTTTAACCACAAACCGCATGACGGTCGTACAATCATATATTTGCGAGAAACTCATGAAAGTCACGCCGAAATTTTCTGACATACCAAATGAAGTTGGTCCAAAAATTATTGAAGGCATCAGTGTCAATTCGGCCTATACGTCACAACTGATGGTAATTTATTTTAAATGATTTTTGTTTAAAATTTAATTATTTATATAATTTCAGCCTGGTCAAAATCCTGGTGACCTTCCTATGCAAGTTGGTAATAAAACCGAATGCGCACTTCTCGGCTTTGTTGACGGTCTCGGCAAGAGCTATCAACAAATTCGTGAACGAATTCCCGAGAGAGCGTTTGTGCGTGTCTACACATTCAATTCAGACCGCAAGTCAATGAGTACCGTTATTGCTCTGCCTAATGGTGGCTATCGATTGTACACCAAAGGCGCTTCTGAAATTATCCTTAAAAAGTAAGTTATGAGAAAATTCAAAAGTGTCAAAAATTTTCTAATAATAATAATTTTAGATGCGCTTTTATTTATGGCCATGAAGGTCGTCTTGAGAAATTTACACGTGACATGCAGGAGCGTCTGCTACATCAAGTGATTGAACCAATGGCTTGTGATGGTCTTCGTACCATCTCAATTGCTTATCGTGACTTCGTTCGTGGCTCTGGCAAAGCGGGTATCAATGAAGTGCATCTTGGGCCCAACGATGAGCCCAATTGGGAGGACGAGGCAAATACGGTTAACAACCTCACGTGCTTGTGCGTCGTTGGCATTGAGGATCCGGTTCGTCCTGAAGTGCCCGATGCTATTCGCAAGTGCCAAAAGGCCGGTATTACTGTGCGTATGGTTACTGGCGATAATATCAATACAGCTCGTTCAATTGCCACTAAATGTGGCATTTTAAGACCACAAGATGATTTCTTAATTCTCGAAGGTAAAGAATTTAATCGAAGAATTCGAGATAGTAATGGAGATGTAAGTTATTGAACAAAAAAAATGTGAGAAAAGCTATTTAGATAAAACTTTTATTTTAGATTCAACAACATTTATTGGATAAAGTTTGGCCTAAACTTCGTGTATTAGCTCGATCATCGCCAACTGATAAATACAATTTAGTCAAAGGTAAGTCAAAATGTTATCACTTTAGCTGTCAAATAATGTCAAATTAAAAAATCTTTCAGGTATAATTGATAGCAAGATAAATGAGAGTCGTGAAGTAGTGGCGGTAACTGGTGATGGTACCAATGATGGTCCTGCTCTTAAGAAAGCAGATGTTGGTTTTGCCATGGGTATTGCGGGCACAGATGTTGCCAAAGAAGCCTCTGATATTATTTTGACTGACGATAATTTCTCGTCAATCGTGAAAGCTGTCATGTGGGGTCGCAATGTATACGACTCAATTGCCAAGTTCTTACAATTTCAATTGACCGTTAATGTTGTTGCTGTCATTGTTGCATTCATCGGTGCATGTGCCGTTCAAGATTCGCCACTTAAAGCAGTACAAATGTTATGGGTGAATCTCATTATGGACACGCTCGCGTCATTAGCCTTAGCCACGGAAATGCCAACAGCAGATTTGCTACTGCGAAAGCCATACGGTCGCACGAAACCACTTATATCGCGTACGATGATGAAAAATATTCTCGGTCAAGCGGTGTATCAACTTGTCATTATCTTTGGCCTCCTCTTCGTTGGCGAGAAATTTTTCGATATTGAGTCAGGTCGTGGTGCACAGCTCGGCGATGGACCATCACAGCACTTCACCATCATATTCAATACGTTCGTGCTGATGACACTTTTTAATGAGCTCAATGCGCGCAAAATTCATGGACAGAGAAATATTTTCGAAGGAATTTTCACTAATCCAATTTTCTATTCCATTTGGATCATAACTTGGGTGTCACAAGTAAGTTTCAAAAATTTATTTTTCTAAATCTTTATTTTTAAATCTTTTAACTTTTTACAAGGTCGTCATCATTCAATATGGCAAAATGGCATTCTCAACAAAAGCTTTAACTCTCGAACAATGGCTCTGGTGCTTAGTTTTTGGCATGGGCACACTTCTATGGGGCCAAATTGTTACAACAATTCCAACACGTAAATTACCGAAAATCTTATCGTAAGTTAAATTTAAAAATTTATTTTTATAACAAAATTTTGAATTTAAAAATATTTATTTTAGTTGGGGTCGCGGTCATCCAGAAGAATACACGGAAGCTATTAATCTTGGTGGTGATGATTCACGCTATGATCCAATGGATGACAAGAAACCACGCGCTGGTCAAATTCTTTGGATTCGCGGTCTTACACGACTCCAGACTCAGGTGAGTGCAAACTTCAAACATTCATTAACCTTCTTTCTCCACTTACAAGGCATTAAAGTCACAATTGTATAATAATAAATATTTTGAACAAGTAATCTGTGATTTTTGCCTTAAAAATTCTTTTTCTTTTAATTTTACTACAATAATAATCAATTTTATTGATGAAAATGAAAATCCTTAAAAAATTTTCTCTTTTCTCTCCTATTTGAGTCTTATGATTTTACTTGATTTTATCCTCCTTAAAAATTTTTGTTTGATTTTTTCTTCTTCTTCTTCTTCTTCTTCTTCTCCTATCTCTTTCTCACTCTATCTTTCTTATTCTGTCCTTATTCTCCTCCTCGTTTTCCTATTTACAATTTTTTTTACTTTTATTATCAAGTCCATTTTACTTTCTTTTGTTTTTGATATGATAGAAAAATATTTTTAAAAAAATATTTACAAAACTTCAAATTGTGAAGTTTGAAATTCTTTGCAATTTTTTGCACAAATAAAATAAAAAAAGTTAAAATAATAAACCTTAAAAATACTTTAATGTGTCCTAAACTCTCATCTTTTCTATATCTCTATGTGTTTCCCTAGATAAACACTTTCTTACTTGTTTTTAATTTTTCACTGATTTTTAATAAAATTATAAAGAGAAATTTATTTTAAATTTCTTTGAATTGAAATTTGAGATGAAAAAAATATAAACATATTAAAAAATGCAAAATTTTGAATAGATTTATTAAAAAACTTTTGAGTTTTGATTCACATTCTGCTTTCGCTCAAAAGAGTTGATTTATTTTGAAAAAAGATAAATGCTTGAACCAATAAAATATTTTATTATTTTATTTTTTGTTTATGAAAGGTTCTGTGAGTTCCTCTAATGAAAAACCATTTTTTTTTGAAAATTTAGTGAATGTTTTAGAAATGAATAAATTGTAATAGACTTATCTAAAATTTTTGTCTATAGTTTCGTTTTTTAAAAAAAATATTTCACAAAATAAAATTATTGTCATATATTTCATATTTTAAATCTCAAATTTCAAAATCTTCTTGAAAACTTGAAATTCTTTCCACAATCAACTTTTGTTATATTTTGATAAATAATTTTCTCTTAATTTTAAATAAATATTTTAGCAAACAAATATGCTAAAAACATTGAGGAAAAGTTTCTCTATCTTATTTTTTTGACTATCTTTATCGAAATTCTATTATGCTTTTCTCTCCACAACTCGTTATTCTTTTTTCTATTTGTCTTTCTTCTCACAAATTTTCTTCTCTGACTGTCGAAAAAACTTTATTATTTTAAATTTATGCATTTAAAAAAATTAATTAAGTTTGAATCAATTTTAAAAATTGCTATTAGATTTATAAGAAATTTTCTATTTCTAACGATCGTTGAACTGTCAAAAGATATTACTTGTTAAACTTTATAATTTATTTGTAAACGAATGCTATTAATTTTTCAACGATAGCTCTGATCGAATTATGTTTGATGTATTTTTTTTTATTACTGAAAATATGAAAAATTAAAATAAAGTAAAGCAAAATTTGTTGAAATTTTCTAAGCGATAGGAGGATATGAATATCAGTTTACAATTTTCGATCTGAAATTAATTTTAGAAAAATAAAAATTTATCAACTTTAAAATTAAAAATTAAAATTGAATCAAACTTGATTAATAATTTTTTTAATTTTATTTTAAAACAAAGATTCTTAAAATAAAATAATCAACACAATTAAACTGAATAAAATTTTTCAAATAAAAAATTCAGCAATTTAGAAGTTACAAAAAATACAAATTTTACATTGAAATTACTTATCTTTAATTAAAAATTTACAAAAAAATCCAATTAAAATAATAAAAGGAAGAGAATTATCTCAAAATAAAAATCAACTCACATGAGTGAACTTTTGCATGATTGAAAGCAATAAAAGTGAGAAAATAAAAATAAAACATTTACATACACTGTTAGAATGTCGTCCATTGAGTGCCATTAAAACCCAAGGATAAAAACACAGAAAAAACTTTATTATTGTCGATGTTAACCAACACAAAATCTCCAACAGCTGCTGTTGAACCCATTAAACTTTTTTCCATTGTGTCACTTCTCACTTCCGCCATTTCTCTCACTCTCATGTGTGTCCCTTTTTTTGTTAGTTAAATGAAATCGCATAGTAAGCATGAAATTCATTAAAAATAAATTTTAATTTTTGGTAGATGAAATGAAAAATAAATGAATACAGAAATTGTAGCAAAATGAAATTCATGACCTTGGTTAATGTGAAAAAATATACAAAATGAAAAAAAAAAGTGAATGAAAATTATGTGAAAAGTTTTTCCTTTAGGATAAACCAAAATAAGTGACGTTTGTAAAAAATTTATCCTATAATTTATCATTATGATTTATTGTTTTTTGTTTCTCTCTTTTTAGTTTGATTTTAGATGTTAGATTGATGTAGGTTAAGTAGTAAAAAAAGATTGCGAAATAATTTTAATATGAATTTATGTACACGAAGAAAAACTTTTTTATTGGCATAAAATTGGATCACATAAAGTGATTTTATGTCACAAAATTTTAAAACTTTGTTAGAGCTTAAAAGTTTGATAAGACATAAAAAGTTTGTATGGAAAAAAATTTATAAGTAGCATAAAGTAAACTTTTTGTCTCATAAATAGCTTTATTAGATACAACTTTATGCCAGTTAAAAAATTTTAAACTTCGTGTAGTTATAGAGAGACAATTATTCAGATTCTATTTAAGGATTGTTGAACCAAGTATTGTAAACTTCATCAAAAAAGTATTGAAAAGTATTCATGATGTATTAAATTTTACTAATTTTTGAATAATAACTTTGTTCAAGCTATCAAGAGTTTTAAATCTTTGCTTTTAAGATTACGTAACAGATAATTTTACTCTTTATAGATTCAACCTTTTATTTATTTCTAATAATAAAATGAATTCTTAGTAGTATATGTCATCATACTACAGCTAGTTCTTCTGAGTTGCATAACAACAGAATACATTCTTATTATGAAATAATTACATTAACATGAATATAAAATTTTAAAAGTCACTTTACTATACAGTCAAGTTTAAATCTGCCAACGGCGGAATTTTACAAAAATTTTCTATGCAAAATTTTCTCTAGAATCCGCCGTCTAAAAAATTCACATATAAACGGCAGATCAAAACTTGACTGTGCAATTAGAAAAAATAATATTCTGAGTGTTTCGCTGTATTTTTTATTTAAAAATTTAAATGTTTTATACAAAATACCAAAAAAAATTTATTCACTATTTTTATTTTATGGTTTATAATCAACAATTTATCGGATGTTTAATTATTGAATTAACTGTCATAAAATACTTAAATTTTAAAAAGTGAAATTCTTTATGCTTTATTCATTTTATACAAAGAACAAAAAATAATTTTACATTCAAAATTGTTGATTTTACCTTAGTTTTAATCACAATCATTTGATTTTTATTGTTTACATTAAATTCTAAAATTTTCAATTTCAATTAATTTTAAAAGTCCTAACTTTTTGTATTCACAACTTTATTACTGTCTATCATTAGTGTAAATTTACACTATCGCCTGTCACATGTGTCAACAATTTCTCCTTCTCAATATAACTGTTTTTTATTCTGGCATGCACCCCTCAAACAACAACTCACACAAAAAAGTGAAACTTTAAAAAGAAATAAATAAAAAAATTATCTAAATTTTCTTTTTTTGAAAATACGAATTTTTCCATTTTTATTTTTCAAAATTATTTTTTGCCAAAAATTTCTTTCATTCACCCACTTTATTCACAATTCTGTTTTTCAATTACAAATAAAAACTGATAAAAATCTTTTTATAATTTTTCTCTTCTTTTCTTTTCTATTTTTCTTTCTTCTCTAATTTTTTTTTTGTGCATCACATTAAATATTTTATCGCAAAACCAAAAAAAAAAATTTGTGTGTCTTCTTTGTCTCCATTTTCAACAGCCAGCGGAACCAATGAGAGAAACTGAAGTATAAGAAAAATGAGAATTTAGTGAAACTAGGTCACTTTGTAGAGTCGTTCAAGGTCGCTGCACGCTAGATAACTTTGAATATATTAAACTGAATTTAATTTTAAATATTGTTGGATCTCAACCCTGGGTGCCTCGACAACTACATGTATTATACGCGATTAGAAAATTTAACTTTCTTCCTGCATAAAGCGACACTAATTAAGTCTAATCACACATTTTGAAAGACTTTTAAATTCCCCGTTAATTAATGAGCAATAAGTGATTGAATTTAAAAAAGAAAATGAGACTCTTTGAGCTTCCTTTAAAACATAAATTCTTTTATTGTGCGTCTCTCACTTCACTACACAGCGAGCTATGTCGCAAGTATGTAAACCAATAAAAAAATCTAATTATTTATTTTTATAAATTTCACATCTTTTTATAAAAATAAAGTGTTTTGAAAATTCTTTAACGGATTGCTGAATATTCATATAGTTGACAATTCGTTTTATCCTTTTTTTGTTACTTATAAAATCCACTTCACTAAAGATCGACCCTATCAAATTTCATTTCAACCATTATTTTTTTTGAATTTGTTGCTCCTTGTGTCTTGAATATGTTGATTGAAATTATGAAGAAATTTAGAAAAAATTTTTTTAATTATACGTAAAATTTTAAGAGGTTTGAGAACTTATTGACTTCAGTGTGATTTTTATGAAATAATTAAAGAATAATTTTAATTTTTTTGATTTTAGTTGATCAATATTGAATGATGAAAGAAAATTACCATTCTGAGAAACCAAAAAATACGTTAACATTCTATTTTTATGTCTTTGGTCTATCAAGGCTTATAAACGGAAAGTGTTACATATTTTTTAGCTTCTCGAGGATGCTTTAAGTAGAGAATAATTGATTAAAAGTTTAAAAAAATTACTTTCTTTAATTTTAATTAATACATGATATAAAAAGTTTATATTGATATTTAATCCTCATCAAGGGTTAACAACGAATTTGAGTTCGATTAAAAACAAAAAATTTTGGTATTTTAATTCCAGCTTCTTAATTATGAAAAAAAAAAATATTTTTTTATGATATTTTAAAAGTTGAAATTCTCTGATTTTTTAACATGTTTTAACTGAAAGAAAGAATTTAATCTTTTGCTTTTCTATCGTGCACAATCATATCGATCAAATTTATTTTTGTAGTTCTTTCATACAAATCAAACTGAAATCACAGAGTATTCAGAACTTGATTAATTAATTTTTTTTTTTTAAAAAAGTTGCAAAATGAAAT
>JACWBX010000045.1:11258-56460 GCA_014622435.1 Polypedilum pembai
TATTTTTTAGCTTCTCGAGGATGCTTTAAGTAAAGAATAATTGAAAGTTTATATTGATATTTAATTCCAGCTTCTTAATTATGAAAAAAAAAATTTAAAAAAAAATTTGTATGATATTTTAAAAGTTGAAATTCTCTGATTTTTTAACATGTTTTAACTGAAAGAAAGAATTTATTCTTTTGCTTTGCGTGCACAATCATATCGATCAAATTTATTTTTGTAGTTCTTTCATACAAATCAAACTGAAATCACAGAGTATTCAGAACTTGATTAATTAATTTTTTTTTTTTAAAAAAGTTGCAAAATGAAATTTTTCTAAATTTCTTCATTTTGATCATCAAAAATACCTAAAAAGTCGTCTTTACCTTCATAATAACCAAAAAATTTGCTTGCTAAAAATCCTTTCTTATTTCAAACCTAAACCTTCACTACATATGATGCATACAGCATAAAAAATTTTCCCTGACACATTCTGAATTGAACATTTTTCTAGAGCAATTGTAGATCCACAAAGTAAAAAGTTTACGTGTGAAATGAAATTTTAGAAGGCATTGTGCTGCATTTATAGAGCGTTTTACTGTCCACTTTCACCCTTTGAGATGCTGAAAAACTGTTGATCTCATTTTCATCATTTTTATTGATTATTTTCTCTCTCACTGTTATTTTCATTCTTTTTCTCTATCTCTCTCTCTCTCTCGCTGTCGCTGTAATTTCCCCTAAAAATCCTGTCATGCCATTACTAAATGTTCCATTTCATGTGTGACATGCAATGAAGTAAAAACACAAAACATTTCACTAGTTTTGACGATGTTTTTAGCTGTAATAGTTGTGAATGCACTGTCGATTGCGCTTTTGAAGAGTTGATTGCAATGATGAGTAGTTGTAGGTAGAAATAGTTTGAAATTGTCAAATTTGAACTAAAATCAAAAGTGCAATAAAATTTAATATCCATAATTCTTTCATCTTCTATTAGTGTGTCTTAAATTCTTTATTTTTTAATTTCGACGTTGATTATTTTTTTTTTGTTTATTGATGAATTTTTTTCGACGATATTAAATTTCGTACGAAGTATTGTTGTAAAATTCAAAATATTAAATGAAAAATATTTTGATCATAAATTTTCTTAAAAACATAATAATTGTCAACAATAGTTTTAAAAACTTTATATATACAGATTTTTTGAGATTTTTAAGTTTATAAAAATTATTAGAAGATAAAAATAATATTTTTACTATATCCAATAACAATAAAAATATTATTGTTGCTTTGTAAGTAGAATTAGAAAATGAGAAAGTGTATATAAACAGAATATCAAAAAAAAAAAACAAATGGAAATGAAAATTTTTTTTAAAAAATTTTAAATTTGTCATTAAAATCATATTTTTACACAAAGATCAAAAATTATTTTTTAAGTAAACTTTCCTTTATAATTTAGTTTAAAAAGTGTTTCAAATAATTTTTAAAATTGTTTTCAATTCCGAAAGGTGCGAACTTTATCAAAAGCGATCAAAAAGATCAAAATTCTATTAAAAATAACAAAATTTATATAAACTTTTAATTTTTGTAAATTCCTCGAATTTCTCTGGTGTCCATAAATGAAATACTCTTTTTAATTCTTTCTACTGACCAAATCTTTAGTTGGCAGAATAGATATTATAATATTTCAATTTTGTTTCTAAAGTAACAACTTTTTGATTTTACTGGCAAGTTAAAACTGTTCTGGATTTTGTAATTTACATTAAAAAAATTTTTTAAAATACTGTTGTAATGGTTTATGAATAGAAGAGGAGTCAACTCTATCAAAAAAAATTTCAAAAATTTCAAAATTTTTGTGGATACTTTTCATACAAAAAAAAACGTTTTACGATCAATTTTCTTTTTTGTTTATCAAGAGTTTTAACTCCTTGGAAAAATATATTTTAGATCAGAATTTATGTTTTATAAAGTTTTAAAATAAAAACCTTCAGATGAAAAAAGAAAGTTTTTCTCTTTACTAAATTAGATTACATTATTGTCTCGAAAATATTTAATAGTAAGGATAAATAAGGAATATCAAAATTTATAAAAAAAAATATAAAACTAAGATTGAAAATAATTGCTTAAATTCTCTGTTTACAAATTAAAAAACTTATTCAAGGTTATTCGTTTTTATTACTTGATAGAATTAGTTTAATTAAAAACGTTCTTTAATTTGAAAAACTTTAGAAGCAAACTAAAATAAGAGAATCAAAATATTTTCAAATCTTAGTTGAAGTGTAATGCAATTTTAGTTAATAAAGTGAAAAAGAAAATTCATAAAATGTAAAATATTTTCAAAGAACTGCAAAATGAACAGGAAAAATTATAAAATTAAAGATTATAAAGGTAAAAGTAGATTATTTCGTAACAAGGTTCATTGCTAAAATTTTAATTATTTAATAGCACAATTTAGCTTAAAATATTTAACGCATTTTTATTAACAAACTTTTTATGATGTTTTTAAATACCAATTTGAAGATAAAACTAAAATTCATTTTTTTTGTGAACTATAAATTTTTGGCAAGTTTTTATTACTTTTTTGTAAATAACTCGCAATCATTAACTATTAAGTTTGAATTTTGTTGCTTTTCAAATTGAAAACAAAATTTTGAATTTTTAGTCGCACAAGATCGAAAATTGAAAATTTTTTTTGTGTTTCATTTCGCTTTTGATCCTTTTCCTGCGAAAATTGAGCATTGTTAAAAACATATTTGAGTACAAAACTTGACATTGCTTGAAATTTTTTTTTCTTTTTCACTTCTTCGCTTCCGTTTCTTTTTCACCCTTCTTTTTAAACTATTGCTTTTTTCTCAATTTCTTTTTTCTTCACCCATCTTAACATTTATTTATTGCTTTTTCTTTTCTTTGTTTTTTACATTTTTGACTTTTTTTTATTGATATTTTTCATCCCTTTCTTTTGAATACTTTTTTAATGGAAATATCAAAAAATAAAAACTTTTGAAAGCAAGGAAAATTGTTTTATAACAATTTGAAAATAATTTGAACTTTTATTTTTTGGTATTTCATTTCTCAATTTTCAATTTTACAATTTATTGGTAAAATTGAAAGGTGAAATTTTTATATGACTTCGTTTGAAATCATTTTTGTTATTTTCAAAAATAATTGAAAATTTTTTTTAATGAAAAGAGTTCAAATTCTTCTAAAATCTTGATGAAATTTATAATTTTTCATTTATAAAGTTTTTCTTGAGAGCTCCTTATCATTTAGAAGAGTAATTTAACAAAAAGAAATGAATTTTTAAAAGAAATATTAAAGAATTGTATTTTGAAAAAACTTCAATCAGAAACTTTAGCCATTAATAAAATTATTTTACTTTTAAACCTCTTGGAAATTTCTTAATAAATTTAATTTGCTACAATTTAAAAGTAAATTAGAGAAAAAAGGTTTGAATTTCATCAAGAATCAAAACTTAGTGAAAAAAGTCAAATTTTAAAAATTCAGAGACTTTGAAAGAATCAAAAATGATTTCAAACTATGAACATTTTTCCCTTCATATTAATAATTTTTTGTTGAATAAATTTTTTTATTTTATTAAAAAAAGAAATTAAATTTTTGCAATTTTTATGACACTTGTAAAAATTTAAAAATATTTTTTTGATAAATTTGAAAATTAAAGCTTGCAAAAAAAATTTTACTAAAATTCAAGCTTTCATTTTCAACGTTATATTTTTGCTTATTTTTATGTTTTTTTTTTATTATTGCCACACAAAACATCCTACATATATTTTATTTTTGTTATCGTGTATAATTTGCATGATTTTTTTGCTTTGATTTTAACTCAAATTTAAATTTTTTGTTTTATTCACCTTCAAAATGAACCATAAAAAAAAGAAATTAGAAAATTAAAATCAGAGAAAAAACATAAAAATTCGCAAAAAAAAAAGATTCAAAATTTTTCACGACACACAAAAACCCAAAAATCGACTGTTTCACTTTGCAGTTGCGTGTAATTCGTGCGTTCAAGTCAACGTTGGAAGATTTGGAAGATCGTCGTTCAATTCACAGTTTGAGAAGTTTAAGAAACATGCATGCCGGACAAACACCAGTCACAGCATCACTTTTGTATGCCAACAAACAATTCTTAAGAGGTATCAATCGTGATCAATCGCCACCAACCAGCATTACGATTCAAGTTCCAACATCACCAATCAACATCAATGAAATGAATGCGCGCTATATTGATGACGATGGTCCTGATGACCGTACGAGTGAAACTCGCATTTAAGCAGATGAAAATTAAAAATTCAAAATATTTCAGTTTGTATATCATTTTTTCCTAATTATATTATTGCGCGAAAAAAACTTAAAAAAAAATTTAATGACGAGTTGAAAGAATTGGTGGAAAAAGAAATATTTATTTTTATTTAATAATGAAAAATTTATCACTTAAGCTGCCTTTAATTTGTTGAATTATTCCTTTTTGAATCTATAAAAATCTTCACATTCATTCAATATTTCTCAGTATTTTCGTTTTATTATTTTCATTAAATTCGTACAATTATCCTCAAAAAAAAAAAATTTACTCAAAAAAATTTTCATTAAATTACTACTTTTTATGAAAAAAAAACATATTAAAGTACTTAGGCATTATTAAGAACAGAATAAGGTGATGGAATTGCGCAAATAAAGGCATTAAATTTGTAGGCTTAAAGAAATTTTCTTGATAATTGTATAAATTTCTGCAAGTCTTCATTCATAATCAATTATTAAAAAAGAAAAAACGTCATTAATATATTATTAAATCAACCAATGTTAAAATGAGTTCTAAAAAGTATTTAATAAAACAGCATGTAAGCTAATTAGTGGAGAAAATATTAACTAAACTTTAATGTCTTTTTCAAAATTATTTAAAAAACAAATATATGACTTTTGGAAAATAGATGCATGATGAAAACAATCCAATTGAATTCATTACATTCCCAAAAGAGAATTTCAGGAAGTTAGTCACCAATTCTGTTAATAATTTTGTATAGAAATCAGCATATATTGACAAATTATTTGTAAATACTTTAGATAAAAGCTTATAAAATTTTTAAACAAATTCATTGCCAATTTCCAAGGGGCACAAACTTCATAAAAAAAGTATCAAAAATTTCATCTAAAACATCAGAAAATCAAATTTGATTTTCCATACAAATTTTGATTTTTCTAGAATTTTCAATGATAATTAAGATCGATTTTCGATTGAAGTATTAACAGTTCTCATTCCTTGCAAATTTTGCAAAATCTTTCACAAACTTTTTGGAAGATAATTTAGCAAAGTTTCTCAAAGTTATTTGAAAATGTTTTGTCAATATATGTAAATCTTTTTGTGATTAATGTTTGTAAAATTCGAAATGATTGCTTTCAACATGTATTTATTCAAAAAAATATTAAAATCACTGCATTTACTTTATTTTCTTCTTAAATTTACTTATTTCTTACTCATAAAAATGAAATAAAATTTATATTTAAATGACCAACATATTGAAACTTTTGACAATGAAGATGAAATAAAATATATATCAATTTATTTTGTCTTCTTTAGTTATTTTTTGACTTGTCTTTGAAATGTTAAAATATTTTTCAAACACTTTTCGAGTTTTTGCGACCAATCTAAAAAGTAGAATATTTTTTACGAGTTATTTGCAAGAGTTGTGAACTTTTGATAAAAGCTTATAAAAATTAATTTACGACTTTTTTTCATTAATAAATTTCTCATTTCTTGGTTGAAAATTGTCAATAAAAATTTCTGTCACAAAAAAGTTAATTTCTATTAGTGTTTTTCCGTTTCCCGAGAATCGAGAATGCCGGAAATATTCCCGGTTGAAAAAACACTAGTTTAATTTAAAAAAAGCTATCTCTACTATTTTGATTGCTTTTATTAAAATTTTTGATAAAGTTCACAGCTTTTAGATAGAGTGTAATGCAAAATTTGGTCTAGTTTTTATTAATAACTTCAATAAACATTATCAAAGTAAAATGCAGCTTGAGACCATAATTTTGCTTTACAATTTTCTCTAATAAACTCAAGAAAAGTTAATTATTTCGTATAAGCTAGAAAATAGATGTCTAAATAATTGAATGTTAAAAGTGATTTGAAATGTAATGGATATTGAAAGTAACAAAACAAAACAAATTGATTGTGTTAAAAATATTCTAAAAATTCTAAAATTTTCTATGCCTTTCAAAATGATTCATAAAATGTATCAACTATTTCTAAGAATGAAAACAGAAATTGCTAGCTTTTCATGCTGTTCTAAGGTTGTCTATAAAAAGTTGTAGAATTAAAAGAATTTTTAATTTTTTCTAATATTTATCGCACAATTTTTTTTGATCGAAAAAGCATTAAAAACTACCAGAGTTATATACTCATCAAACTGATGTCAAATATTTTCCCATCTTTAAAAAAATTATGTTCAATCTAACTGTTTGTAACTTCTAAGCAACTTTTTTAAAAAAACACACACACACATTAAAAAATAATCAATTAGCAACTAAATGTTAAAAAGAAATGAATTAAAAATTACTAAAAGTGAAAATCTTCAGATAAAGTTTTCAATAAAAAATTATAAAAATAAACTTTTAAAAATTTTTTTTATTTGGGACACAAAAAGAGAAATTGTTGATTTTTAAATTTAAAATTCTTATTCTAAAATAAAAGTCATTGAAATTCCTAAAGTATTAAGGTTAAAACTTAAAAGCCAAGTTTAAATTCACAAAAGTGGTGAAAAATTTGCCTTCTAAGCAAGTTCATACATGAAACTTGACTGCGTTTTACCACTTCATTAAAAACAAAATTTAAAATTTTTTTTAAGTAAGCTGTACTTGTAGCTAAGAAAAATTAAGAAAATTCTAACACTTTGTTTCTATTACATGAAAAAATTTAAGAATTGAAATATTAGAAAACGTTTAGATATTACATAACACAAAATTTTATCATTTTAGACCTTTTAAACGTTACTTAAACTTCATAAGAAATCAATTTTCTTTCTTTGAATTTTAAAATAACTCCAAAATTTCTTTTTGCCTTATGTAATATCCAAATAGTTCTTTTACTCGAAATCGGCATAAAATAATTCGAAAATCTTCTTTAAAATATATTAACTAACTTTAATTCAAAAAATTTAAACAAAAAATTTAATCAAAATTTATTTTTTATTTTTTCTCCCTTTAAAAAACTTTCAAATAAAAAATTGAATGTAAAATTCAAAAAAAAAAATTTCCTCATTCTCACTTTGATTTCACTGTAGAATGCTGAATCTGCATTATCAAACTCCCACTAAATTATTTTTTTGCTGATTTGAATTTTTTTCATATTTTCAAAATTTTTTAAATTTTTCACTTTTTGAAATTTGTTTTTTATTTTTGATAATTGTCAAATTTATAAAACAAGCAATTTAATTTAGCACATTTTTGCAACTATCATAAAAATGTGCTAAGAATCAAAATATTCTTTACTACAGAATATTTATTTTAAATAAATGAAAAACAACAAAAAGCAATAAGAAAAATTATTTTTTAATTTTCTCATTCACTCTCTATCTTATTCTTAAAACTTTCTATCTATCAACTTTATTTTTAATCCTTCAAAAAATTGATTTTGTAATTTAGAATTAAGAGTAAATTTTATAAAATTTAGTGTTTGCATGAATATTACTTTACGCAAAATCTAAAAATTATTTTCAATCAGAGTTGTTAATCTACTAGCCAGTAAACAAAATCTACTTTAGAAAGTAGCCAAAAGCCACAAAGTAGATTTTACTTTTACAACTCTGTTTTCAAGTATTTGAAACAGAAAATTCCAAAAAGAAATTTAAACATAATTTCATGGATTATCCTTAGAACCATCAGAGCTTTATTTTCTTTAAATGTTTATATCAGAATTGTTAAACTATGGATTCATAGTTAGCAGCCAAAATTTACTATAGCCATTGTCCTCTTTCGAAAAAATAACTTTTGTTTACTGTGACAATTTGAATAATGTATTCACAAAATACTTTTAAAAAAGTTATAACTGTGAAAATCTACTGTAAAAAGTAGCCAAAAAGCTATAAAGTTGATTCTTCTTTTACAATTCTAGTTTAAGTAATATGCAATAAAACACTAAAATTTATTAATTTCTTTAAATTCTACTTCACAAATCAATTTTTTACAAAAATATTTTTAATTTCATTCAAAATATCCTACTCAACTATCTTCCTTAAATTCCAACCTTCTATTACTAGTTTTTCTCCTATTTAAAATTTTTTTTTATTTTATTTTTGGTTATCAACGAGATAATAATTTCTACGATTTAGCTAAAAGAAAAATTTTTACAAACAACGATAAAAATAAAAAAAAATCAAATTTTTAATATTTCTTCTCTCTTTTTTCTTCCCTTCTTCTTCTCTCTTTTATATTTTATA
Organism: Polypedilum pembai; assembly: GCA_014622435.1. Taxonomy (NCBI): domain Eukaryota; kingdom Metazoa; phylum Arthropoda; class Insecta; order Diptera; family Chironomidae; genus Polypedilum; species Polypedilum pembai. The sequence continues at coordinate 19,685 of JACWBX010000045.1, forward strand.
ATTAATGAATCTAAAAACAACAACAACAATATCAACACGCATAAAACATTTTTATCATACAAAATCGGCATCAAATTTTTTCTTTTTCTTATTTTTTTGTTTTACCCCTTTTTTGATCAAATATAAAATTTTTTTGATTTTTAAACATTTCAACATTTTTACATTCCCACCTTATCCTCATTTATCAACAAATGAAAAAATTTATTCTTTCTCAAAAAAATAATGATGCTGCTGATGCGGACGCCTGAAAAAATTTTCAAAAAATATCTGAAAATGTATAAAAATAGGTGATAGGCGGCGAATTACAAGAGCGCTTGATTCCAGTTCCGTACAGCAAGAGTTCCACAGACCAGGCTGTAAGCTGCTTTTCCTTTGTATCCATTTTATTTTTTTATTATAACTCTAACCGTATTTCTATTACTCTTTTATCGTTTTCTAACACCAAACTCAAGATTTTTTATTGTATGACGTGCTTATAATTTTTTATCGTGCTGTGTGTGATGAAAAATTCTGTAGAAAATGCTTTCAAAAGAATTTTGACCAAATTTATTAATGTGTGATGTGTGCTTTAAAAATTCTAAATTGGTCAAAATTCTGTGATGCTTTCGAAGTGTTTTTTTGATATTTTTTGGCTATTTAGTGAAAGCATCGTGATAGATTTTTTAAGCCTAATGTAGAATTTTTAAAAAAACGGATTTTAAACAATTTTTCTTCTTAGTCAAGCTAGATTAGATGAAAAATATTTTTTTTTCTACAGAATTATTTTGAGTTTAACAAAAACAAATTTTATTGTGGAGCTTTTACAATGCTTTAAATACTTTCTCATATTTTTTGTCGTTTGTCCATGTCGTGTCATCATCAAAAAATATTTTTGTTTAGTTTTAATTTCTAATTGGTAAATGTCATCTTAACAAAGCTCATTTAAGTGTCAAAAATTACCATAATTTTAGTTTTGTGTGAATTGTGAAATTTTAAAATTATTTTAATCCATATTTATTCCTTAATTCAGCAAAAATTCAAAAAAAAAGTTTAAGAATTTTAATTTATTCCAAAATTGTCTATATGTTAACTCAGACATTTGTCATTTAAACATTAATTAACATACAAACCACATAATGACATAAATTTTACTATTTTCAAACTTTTTAATCCTCCTCTATTTCACTCTTTAGACTTTTTTATTAACATTAACAATGAATTTTTTAAATAGATTAACTTTTTGATAAATTATTGAACTTTTGCAAAATAAGGCATGATAAATTTTGGTTTGAAGCAATAGAAATTAAAAAACTTAAAAAAATAAAATTTTATAGACTGGTCAACAATCGTTTTAATAATATTATTTCATAATTAAACAATGTCTAGGAGTGTTAAAACTTTCAAACATATTTCTTAAAGCCTTTTGAAATTAGATCTTTTTCTTTGTAATTTGAAAATAAAAATTTACTGGAATCAAAATATTTTATTATGTTAAACTGCTCTTTAAACGAGAATTGATTTTTATCAGTTTTATGCATTTTTTAAACTCAAAAGTTTGAATTTCATTTTGGATCTATACAGTCAAAATTATATCCGCTAATGGCGAACGTTAATGAAAATTTTCAATCAAAAATTTGTTCTAAAATCTACCTTTCAGGAAAATTTATACATAAACGGATAAATGAGACTTGACTGTGTATTTCTATTCAACTTAAATTTTCGACTTTTCAAACTTTACGATTTAAAAACTTTTAAATATTTTAATGATTAAAACACAAATCCAATTGTTGTATGTATCTTACTTACTTTTCATAAGTGACTTTTTACTTTTATTTATATGAAAAGTATGCTAGTTTGTACAAACTTTTAAAATCCTAATCAAATCTTCAAAAATTACTGACCAATGTCCACATATTATGAAGAAAATAACAAATATAAACATCAAAAAGCAAAGATAAGTAAAAATGTTAGTCTATTTAAAAAATTCACAACAAACGATTAGAATATTATCACAAAGGAAAAAATAAACTTTTACAAAAACATGAACTATTTTTATTATTACTCCTTAATTGCTTCTTGTTGTTGTTCGTTTATAGATGTTTAAATAAAAAAATTCTACGAAAGTGACCGAAAACAAGAAAGAAAAATTTTTTTCTTATATTAAATTTTTAATTTTTTTCCTTCTTCTGAAAAACTTTCTCTATATTTCTCTAAACTTCAAAACTTTTCTAAACTTTCAAACTTTTCTAAAACTCTTGATTGTAGAAGAAAATTTATATTGCATGTTTGTTTATGAAGTTTTATCCTTTCAAGAATTTTCTTTGATCTTAAAAAATTTTAATTGCGTTTGAGAAGAAAATTTCTTGTTAATTTAAAATTTACCTGTTAGAAGAAGTTTTAGTTTGAAACATTGGTCACATATACAAGGAAAAGCAATGAATTTTTTAAATTTTTATGTCACTTCTTTTGTCTTTTTTGTTTCACTTTGCATGAAATTTTATTATCCTTCCATGTTCTCTCAAAACCTTCCTATTTACTTCACTTTAAATATTAGAATTAATTGCTTTAGTTTGTTTATATTGCATGTTAAAAAATTTGCATGAATTTATTTGAATCTCAAAAATTATAACATAGAAAACCAATAATCATTTTAATTTTTCTAGAGTTGTAATCCCAAAAAATTGTAATGAAAGTTTTTGATAACTGTCAAACAAGAATGATATTTTTTCAATATTTATGTTCCCCAAAACTTTTTTCATTCACTGAGAAAAATCTAATCGTAAACTTATCGTAAATCCATATAAAAATTCACTTTTCCAGCGTTAAATATGCTCCAGCTCTTTCTAAAGTGAATTTTAACTATAGTAAAGTGAAATTTATTTCACTTTTTCGAAAGTGAAATTTCACTTTGAAAATAGTGAAATAATTGGAAAATTTTTTTCAAAAAACAAATTTCAAATTTACATTACCAATAGTGAATTTTAACTTTTATAATGTGAATTCCCGTCACCCATCTAAGTTCGTATTACTCTTGATGTTGCTTAACTTATGGTTACCAAATCTCTACTTCTTCGCCAAGTCCTTATTTTTTCGCCTGAGTAATTTCTCGCAAATTTATTATAAAAGCCTTTTCAAAATTATTTTTTGATGTTTTCATTATTTATTCAATAATGACTACGAAATAGATGTTTATTTAATGAAAATTGATTTTTGATTTTTATTTTGAATATTTTTTTACTTTTACTATAGAAATGTTCATTTTACTTTAAAAAAGTGAAAATTCACTTTAAAAATAATGAAAAAATTCACTTTACTACAGGTAAACTTCACTTTAGTTATAGCTGGACCATATCTGACATTCGTAAAGTAAAATTCCACTTTACAATAGTTAACTTTTTCAAAAGTGAAATTAACTTTACAAAGTTAAATTTCAAAAATTTAAATTAACTTTCAAAAAGTAAATTTTATACCAAATTGACTTTAAAATAGTTAATTTTTGCAAACTTTGAATTCACTTTTTTTAAAGTGAAATTTTTTTTCTCAGTGTTCCTTTTTGCATTTTTTGACTTTTATAGAAACTAAGTAAAAGAATTGTAGGTCACTTTGCAGAAATTTCAACTGAAACTTTGTAGAACTATGCTGAAATTTCACATAAATTCTCTAGTAAATTCTATTTGCTGAGTGATCTAAACCCAAATAAAAGTAAATAAAAAATTATACAGTTATCAAAACGCTTCTTTTTTCAAAATTCTTACGTTTTGGAATTTCATTAAAAAAAATTTTTGTTTAAAAAATGTAAATAAAAAAGGTTTGATATTTTATATTTTGATGAATTCCAAAGAAGCAGTTTGTTAGTCTTAAAAAATTCTTTAAATAATTATTATAAGAAGTTAAGAGGAAATTTCAACAATCAAAAATATCTCCATTTTGCGTTTTTATAGATAAATTTTTCCTCGAAAGAAAATTTTCATGAGTGTTATTCAGGATTTTGTTATTTCTTTAATTAATAATTGTTTTACTAATTCTTCTTAATGGAAATAAAATTTGTTTTTTGCTTTAATAAAAAGCTTTTAGCTGCCATTTTTGTTTAGAAATTTTGTGATTGAGCTTGTGATTGAAAAATACTGCTTGTTGTTCAGCCATTTTTCCCCTTTTTGCTTATTGTTCTCTTTGTGAAGTGTTTTTTATATATAAAATAATTATAATTTTGATTTTTCTTAAAAGAAAATTTTTAGAAAGAAAAATCAAAATAAAATTTAATCTGCAGTGTGTTTTTGTTTAATTTTAAGCTTACGAAAATAAATTGAAAAAAAATAAATAAATTTCAATTTATTTTTGCTAAAATATTTAATTTCACTGAATGTTTGAATGTTTATGAAAAGTTTTTATCATAAATTCAAGCTTTCAATCATTTTATAAATATCTCAATATATTTTTTTATTTTTTCAATGAATTTTGTGTATTAGATGGAAATTGTAAGCAATTTTAAAATTAAATTAAGAAAATCAAATTGTGTATATTGTATTATCTGTGCCACTCTCGATGTTGTTTCATTTAGTAAGCAAGAACAAAATTCAAAAAAAAAAAATCAACAAAATTCATTAGAAAAAGTGAAAAAAAGTAAAAATTTCTCGTTTTCTTTTTCCTTATTCTCGTTTCACTTTCTCTTTATTTTTGAAACAAACCGAAGCAGATTCGTGTTGTGAATGCCTTCCGACAGGGTCTGGACACACGCTACGGCGAACATAGCACGACGACACTGGCAGAAGTCCTGCGCAAACAGACATCACTCAGCAAGCGCCTCTCGCAGGCTTCCTCAATTGAGTATGCCGATAATATACCGGACGAGCTCACCATACCTGAAGTCGATATCGAACGCTTATCATCGCATAGTCACACTGAAACTGCTGTTTAATATTTATTACCGAATCATTTTAAAGTGATGACATGCTGCTAGTTTTATATAAAAAATTATACGTCTCCTTCATACCTTTTTCTTCTCCCAAACATTTTCGCTATGAAAAATTTTTTTGTTTTGAAAATTAAAAACTAGTCGATAAAAAAAAGAGATAAAGTTACTAAAAAAGAAATGAAAAAGTAATGATGATAAAAAAATGACAACACAACACACACAACCACATTACAGAGTTAGATTTTTAACAATAAATAAAAATTATTGATAGAAAAAAAAATTAAGTTTAAAGGTAATGAAAAAAAAAAGTTAAAGATGATTGTAAGTTAAAAAAACTATTTGAAAATCGCAATTTTTAGAAATGAAAAAATGGCGCTTTTCGACACAACAACCACACACATAAAATATATAAAAAAAAATATTTATGAGATAAGTGAGGAAATAAAGAAAAAAAAAACATTTTTTGACACACAACAAATATAAGTAACAACAACATGTTAGGTATGCCATGCGAACGATTAATCTCATCATGGTATAAAAATCAAAAAATTGATAAATTATTTGATAAGAAAATATGAGAGATAAATTTAACGATATCGGGCTAGTCTCACGTGAAACAAAATATTTTGAATTTTTTTTTCTATTTTACTTAAGTTTGGAAAAAAATTTCCTAAATGAATTTTTTTGTGTATTATTTTAGAAATTTTTAACAAATTAAATAAAAAAATTTGTTGCACTTAATTTATTAGAATTAAAAGAAAAAAATTTTTTTTTATTTAAATTTTACTTAAATCATTGAATTTAAAAAGAATTAATGTTTGAAAACTGCCATAAGAGATTCATTATACATAATTTTTTATTTCATATTTTCTCATTAATAATGCTCGTTATAAAATTTCAATACAAAAACAACATGCTTGATGAAGGTGAAAATTGAAACTTTGAAATTTTAGAAAATATTAATTTTCGTTTTTAGATAACTTTTAGATCACATATTTTAATTTAAATTCCTTATAAGATTGAAAAATTTGTGTTTAAAGGTGTAGTTAAGAATTTACCGTAAAATTCCGTTATATAAACTTTAAAGGGCTTTAAACAGTGACCAATGTATGAGCTGATAGGCTAACCTAAAGTAAAAAAAAAACATAGAAATACTTTCAAAGTTTTATGAAATCTTTAAAATGTCAAGACTCTCAAATTTTCATATAACTTTTTTATCTAAGTTTGTTGAAATTTCTTCTAAAATTTGGAATATCTTCAAATGATAACATAAACGATAATGTGATTTATATACTAATAATTAATTAGGTCAAGTGAGGTATAATGAAAAGTCAGCAAAACTCCTTTAAAATTGCATCACTCTAACACTGCTATAAAAATGAAAGTCAAATAAAAATGAGCAAAATAAAATAAGTCAACATCTCAACCTAATCTGCTACCCCGCTATTAAGATTAAAAATTTTGGACAATCTTTAATTCTTAATTAATTAAAATTTCTCCTAAAACTTACAAAAATATTTGAACCACATAAAACGTTGCGAATAAAAGAAAATATTAAAACAGAAAGAAATCACTGTAAATCACTATGATTTAAATGGGTTTTATTTCGAATAAAAACTTTTTCTTGAATGAGAAAATCTAATTCGAATGGTTCATGGTTTGAAAAATATTAGCTCTTTATTCTCTGAGTAGCTTAAATAAGTTACAACTTTCTTTTTACATTTCATAGCATCTCAAAAGCATGTAAAGGGAAAATGTAACATATTTTTTGGTCATTCAAGATTTTTAATTGTGTAAAATAAAAAGAGAACGAAAGAGAAATTTCTAAGTTTTTATCAAAAGAAATTTTAAAGTTTCAATTTGAACCTTCATTAAAATAAATAAATCTTTTTTAATTTTTAACAAAAAAGAAAAAGTCTATTCTATCTAAATTTACAATTGTTGTTCTTTTTTGTAACGAGATATAAAAGAATATAGAGTAAAAAAAAATTAAATTTTCATAACATCAACAATAATAAAAAGTAAAATATTGAGATAAAACATGTGAAACTTCTATCCCACCTTTCCTCATAGCAACAACAACTACAACAACAAATATCTTACGTTAAAAATAATAAAAATCTCTGCTAGAATTTAAGCGTAAAAAGAAAATTAATGAAAGAATGTAAGAAAAAGTTTTTGTTTTTGAGTTATGAAAAAAAAAGATTTAATTTCATTTTTTGATGTTGAAAAGAAAAAATTTAATTTAATTTGTAAACACAATTTTCTACATTCACTTTCCTTCCTATATAAAAAAAACTTATTAAGAGATAAAGAAATGTGAAAAGAAATTAAGAGAAATATAAAAACATTTCTATTTATATATAAATGAGATAAAAAGATTTATTGAATGAATGCAAATTATAGAAAAGAAAACTCATTAATGACATGTGTATTCACATCCTAAATAGGTAGAAAATTTTAAAAAATGAAGAAAAAATTTGATATTTTTTGTTTTCTATCACAAAGAAAATTGATAAAATAAAAAATATTGTTAACTATGAAATTTATCTAAACGCAAAAATAAAACTTTTTAATTTTCATTGCTTTTGTGACTATTTAACAAATTTTTTGATATGTGACAAAAATATCCCACTAAATTAGGCTAATTTTTCAAAATTCTTCTTCTCTTACTATTGCAAGTAAATTTTGCTCTATCTCTATGTGTCATATTTATTAATAAATTTTTAAAAGGAACTAAATTTAACTCAGTTTGAGCTGTATGTTTTTGGAAATTAAAATTGAATTTCGGAAAAAAGTTCAATAAAAAGGGATTTAAAGATATTTCTAAGTGTGCTCCACTAATTTTTCTTTTCAAAAATTCATTAAAAGAGTTGATTGAAATTGAAACTTTTTCACCAACAGAGAAAATGTTGATTTTCTTTCGAAAAAGTTTTAGTTTACGCTTAGTGTAATTTTAGTCTATCATCAGTATATAAATCCAAGTAATAGGAACTCTATCAATAATCTAACAAATTAACAAAAAAATTTTTGTTAGTTTCATACAGAGTTTTTTTTGCCGAATTGGCGAAATTTCGCCGATTTTCATGCCGATTCGCTATAACATTTTGTTGAAATAATATTTTTTCCAAATTTCTTTTGTATGTTATTCTATCAACAAATAGCTTTAAAACAAGCCATTAATGACTTAATTTGGATGAGACTGGGAATTCATAGAAACTATGAATTTTTAAAAAGTTCGCCGATTTTTGGACGAAAAAAATCGGCAAGAAAATCGGCGAACTTTTTAAAAATTCATATTGCTTCACTCATACAACCAAATTTAATCATTGATGGCTTGTTTTAAAGCTATTTGTTGATAAAAGAACACACAAAAGAAATTTTGAAAAAAATATTATTTCAACAAAATGTTATAGCGAATCGGTATGAAAATCGGCGAAATTTTGCCAATTCGGCAAAAACAATTCTGGTTTCATACAAAATTTTTGAATTTCAATGGTTACTCTGTTTCCGCTATCAAGAGTTCGAACCCCTTGTATAAATCTATTTAAATTTCGGATTTTATATGAAAATTCTTTCCAAAGCCTTCTGTTACGAATTCGCATTTGGCTTTTAGCTGAAATTTTCAAAAGTTCTTTTTTAATTTCCAAAAATTAGTTTAATCTTAAATAAAATTATTTTGAAAATTGTAAAAAATATAAATTAAAAATATTTTATTTTAATTTCCAAATTAACATTTCATAATTGAAAACATAAAGAAAAATTTTTTACAAAAAAGAAAAAGAAAATTTATTGAAATAAGAAAATAATAATTAACACAAAAAAGCGATGAGAATGTAAAAAAATTAAATTAAAATGTTTTCTTTTTTTCTGTTGCGTTTATAAAAATTACTAAATTGAAAAAGAACAAAAAAAAAATTAAGACTTTTCGCGAAATTAACACGTGAGTGATTCTGTTTCTGTTATGAATAAACAAATAGAAAAATTATTATAAAAATGAATGAAGTTAAAAAAAGAGTTTTTTGAAAGTGGATAAAAAAAGCTTCTCTGTGTTGCCTTATAAATTTTTCTCTCCTCATTCTTCCCAACATTTACATAAATGAATACATCTCGTTTTTTATACGACCGTTAAATTCATTTGAAAATCAAATATATTGTGTAAAAAAAATGTTTGAAATTTTTTCGTTTAAAATATTTTTGGCATTTTTTTCTCTCAAATAGAAATTTTTTGATTTAACTATTAAATTTATATTTTAAATAAATTTTAAAGAATAAAAAACAAGAAAAAAAAGTTTCTGCGATGAATCTATCTATACATAAAGAAAATAAAACTATATTTAATGAAATTTAAAATTAAGTAAGGAAGAAAAAAAATGAAACATGTTAAGTTAAAATCTCTAAACATTAAAATAATAAAAAAAACTTTTTCTATCGTATAATTTAAAATGAAGAAAAAAAAGCAAACAAAAATTATATTTAATGAAGCTTTTATGAATTGAAAGAAAAGGAAATAAAAATGATAAAAAACACATGATAGTAAATTTAAAAAAATATGAATATAAATAATAAACAAAAAATATTATTTTAAAGAATGAAGAGAAGAAAAAGAAACATTTTTTATATGTTCAATGAGGAAAGAGATTGTTTGAATATTAAGTGATAAGAATTAAGTCTAAAGTTGCATTAAGCTACATATTAGATTTTATATGAAGCTAGCGTGATAAAGATTTGAAACTTTTTTGTTTCATAATATTGAAACAGTCTCTAAAAAATATTTCGAAACCAAAGAAAAACCAAAATATTTCAAATTTTTCTTTATAGAGAGAAAATTTAAAAGAAAAAAATAAATCAAAAACTTAGTTACGAGTATCCTCAAAACAAGGCATATGAAATAATAACATATACACATTACACACAAAAAAGGGAAAAAATATAAAAAAAAATCTCATCCACACATTTGTAAAATTAAATCTAATGAAAAATAAAGTAAAATAAAAAAAATATACATAAAAATGTCATCTCTTAATTTCAATGCACGAAGGAAGCAGAGTGTAATAAAAAATAATGAATTCTCTAAAAAACACTAGATTTTACCAAAAAAAAAAATAATAATGAAACAAGAGAGAAAAACATAGCGAAAAATTGAAAAAAAAAATCGTTAATAAAATTAAAATAATAAAAAATGTTGTTATTTATCATAGTTATGATTTATTGAATTAAATAAAAGTGAAGAAAAATTTGAAAGAATCAAAAAAATGAGAAAAAAACAAGTTTAAGTAAAATTGAAAAATGAGAAAAATAAAAATTTAAAAAATTCAAAATATTTGTTTTATTTTCACTTTTAAATTTTCAGAACTAATTAGAACTTTAAAAAAAATTGATATTTTTGGGCTGTCAAAACTGTGCAGTTTGATACTTATTTATCAAATTCATATGTCAAATTATTTAAAAAATTTAATTTAAACAATCTAAAGAAATTATAAAAATATAATTTTAAAGTATTTTATTCATTTAACTAAGGAGAACGAACTTTATCAAAGACACTATCAAATAATATATTTTTTTAATAGTTTTCATACGATAAACTATTTTTAAATTTACATTTTACGTTTAAAAATATCTTTAGAAGCTTTTGTTAAATTCAAGAACTGGATTTTTTAAAATTCAAATAAAAGTTTTCTTTAATTCAAGAGTTTGCCATTCTTCATGTAGTATAAAGACTTTTACGTATAATCAATCAATATATGTGTAAGAAAAAAGTTTAATCATGAATTTTTATTCTATAAAACACATTAAGAAAAAAATTCATTTTAAAATTCAAAAAATAAATAAAAATTCTGAAAGTTAAACCATGTGTACATTCAATATTGAAAAAAAGTTAATCATTACTTTTAAAAGATACAAATCATAAAATAATTTATGAAACAATAAAAGGAATAAGAAAATATCAACTGCATTAATATTAACTCAATATTGGATGGATTTTATGGGCAGACTCACTTAGGCTGATGGCGTTGTATTCTAACAACAGCTCTCGCCACTAATTACATGATAGTAAAAGATAGAATTGTATATTCTTGCATACTCGTATAGAAGTTAATGACTGTTAGTAATGATTTTTAAACAAGAATTATTTCCTACCAATGAAGCCACTTGTGTGCCTCTACTTTCTCTGTAAAACCATAGCAAATTTCAACTAACTTATCTCAACACTCTTGTAAGATATCTTACTTTTTAAAAAACTTTCTGAGAGCATCCTAAACTTTTAAATCATTGATGGAGTTCAGCCTGGCCCCCGGTGTTATTATTATCGCAAAAATATTTGACTTAATATGAGTTTTATTGCTTCTATATAGGGTTTGGAAAGTATGCGCAGACCTGCGCATACTATGCGCATACCGAACTAATTAATATTCGCATAGTATGCGCATAGTAAATTTTATTGAAATTTTTTTAATTGTAGAAAAATAAAATAATTTTATTTCCGAAAATGAAAAAATCTTATATTTCTGAATTTAATATATTTTAGTTCTATTATTTTCAAAAAAGTTTTCATTTTTTAGTTAAAAACCAAGTTTTTGATCATGTTATAACACTAATTGTATTCATTGAACTATTCATAATCCATTTCATTGAGAATTGCACTATTTCTTTTATATAGTCATATATAGTCATTTTTATTTAATGCATCAATCAAACACTATTAGTGTACAAAAATACAAGCGTGAGTGGATAAATTTGAATATGAACCATGTTCTTTCTGAGATTTTTTAAAATTTTGAAATTCTACCGATGAAATAATTTATACCTTCATCAAAATAGAACACTTCTGCAGGATGAATAGGTATCAAAATTTAGAAAAGACCAATTGATAGAAAAATCAAAAATTCTTCCCGCTTCTTTATCTTCTCATGAATTCATTTGTTCATTTTTCGCTGTTTTTATACAATTATCCTGATATTTTTACATTTTCAGATGAATTTTGACCCAAAACAATCAAAATTGAATTTAAAAATGTTTATCACTAAAACAGCGATTTAAATACAAAACATTCCGCATTTATTATTCTAAAAATTCAATAGACTCTTTCAAAATTAATATTATTGTTTAAAATTTAGTATGCGAATAGTATGCGCATACTATGCGCATAGTATGCGCATATTTGCATACCTGCATACCTGCGCATACTGATTTTCCAAACCCTACTTCTATAATAACAATTTCATTGACTACAATCTTTTCAAGAAAAAAAAACCTAAAATTTGTTTTGATCGGATAATAACAAACAAAATTTTTATTCACATTTTTCAGGTTCGAAAGAAGGTCTAACAAATTTAATTTACATTTCCTTATTATAAGCAAATGTTTTCGGGAAATTTCTCGATAAATAAAATAAAAATATTTGAATCTAAAAAATCCAGTTTAATTGATACTTTTGTAAAAATACATTTGCAAAAAAGAAAAAGCTGAAAAATCACATTGACATTGAAAACACACATGGAATTCTCACACAGGATTTGTCAATAAATAATGTAACATCTTTAAAAATAACAAACAAATATTTCCTATTGCTAAAATTACCTTTATTTTGCCTCATTAATTTGCATTGTTTCGAATAAGTTTCATAATATTTATTTACTATTCTTAGAAGGCTTTTTAAAGGCCAAAATGATGTAAACAACAAACAAATATACGCAGTATTTTCATTTTCTTTGTCATTTTTACTTCCTTCTTTGAAACTGTTGCATTATCAACTTCTCATCTCAACACAAAAAACCAGTTTTTTATTCTTGCTTGTCATCTCTATGTGAACAGTCGAGTTTAAGTTTCGTGTGCAAATTTAATAAAGGGCAATGGTTTTAAGTGCTGAATATTATAGAAATAAGGCGAGAGATGAGTTGAGAGAAACAGATGAAATAAAAGAAAAATCATTAAAATTATTAAGAGAATTTATTACAAATCATCCACACATTATAAATTCTGAAAATTTTGGTGAGTTTTTGAAGTTGAAAAATTATATTTTGTGGCATTTAAAATTTTCGTAAACTTTTGAAATAAATTTAAAACAATTTTATTATTAAAATCATGTTGGAAAAATTCAAAGAACAGAGAATTCAATTAAATCATTAGATTATCAAATTCATGATTTTAAAACGCCGAATGTAGAGAAAAAAAATGAATCAAAAGAATTTTTTTATATTTTTTTCCACAAAAAAACTTAAGTTGCAAATCCGGCAATAAAATTTCTCGTGAATCTCGAAAGTTTTTCAATATAAAAAAGTTCAAGTCCAACAGTCTGGTCTGATGAATACAAATAATTCTTCTGTAAAAAGTTCCAGTCTTCATTTTTAAAATGAACCTTCCTCAACAAAATTACCCACGTTTCAGGTTTATCATTTCCTTTCTAATATGGTATTAAAAACTTGTTAGTATAAAAATATTAATATGATTTCTTTATTGTCTAGCGAAAAAACTGGTATTTCTCCGGACTGTTGAATGAGAAAAGTTTTTGTGAAGAATTAAAAGTTCTCTGTCATGGAAAAAAATTAGCAATTCATATATTTTAAGAAAAGTGCTTTAACATTTATAGATGATTTTGAGTGCAGATCAAACAGCAAAAAGATAACAGTAAAGATTTCAAAATACTTTTGCAGAATTTTAGAAATTTTGTTATAAGAATTAAATACACTTAAAAGTTCTTCTGTCTTTGTGTGTAATTCTACAGAGAAATAATTTTAGTGTTAAAATTAGTACTTTAAAATTTATTACTTATTTTAACAAGCTGTTTAAAGCAGCGTCTTTATTCATAGGCACTTACACTTACAGTTTTTTCCAAAATTGTAAAAATACGTGTTTATTCGCCTACTTTCTATACACAAAAAGAAGAAAGTACATTGGTTCTTTTGCCTTCGAAGGCAAAAATCTACATTAGAATCTACGTAGGCTATAAACGTAAAATCACTGGTATTAAATATATTATTAATTAAGTTTTGTAACAGTTTTAATATAAAATGTTTTAAAACTTTTTATTTTGTTCGAAAGATTGTGCTAAAATTTAACATTTTATTTCAAAATTTCTGAGGCAATTTTAGTGGTTATAATTAGGCTTTTTCCTTTCGGGAATATTCCCGTTCCCGTTCCCGAAGAAAGTCCGGGAATTCCCGACTTCGGGAATGACTCCATACAAATTCAAACATTTTTGAAAATTTTTGTAGAAATTTTTCAAATTTTCGGTAAATTGAAAATATTTTCATATTTTTCTTAAATAATGAATAAAAACTTAAATTAAGTTCTTTTTACTGAAATTTACGAAATTTTTTGTAAAAATTTATTTTGTTATAAAACGCATGAAAGCGATAAAATTATCAGTAATAATTTAGTGAATCATATTAAATATGTAAAAATTCAATGTTTTCAACAACATTTTTAAAAAATTTTGGTTGTTTTCATAGTGTTTTTGACTCATTCCCGTTCCCGGAAAATTCCCGTTCCCGTTCCCGGGAATTGGAAAAAGCCTAGTTATAATTAACTAAGAAAAATTTTCTTTCGATCCTTAATTTGAAGATAGCTTGAAGAAATTTGTTTTGAAATTTAAAGAAGCTGGAGCTAGCCAAAAACATTTTCCTTTTTATATTTATTTTCAAAGTTTTTTTGAAATTTATTTTACGCTATTAAGAATTTAAATTATTTATGAAAAAAACTTTAAAATTAATTTTCTCGCCAAAATAAAATTTATACATTTTTTAATTTTAATTTGAAGTTTATTTAAGCTGTAAAAACAATAATTTTTTATAATTTTAGATGATGTTCTTCTTCTCGCTCTTCTCCGAGTTCGAAAATACAATATGGACAAAGTTTATGAATCAGCAGAAAAATTTGCTTCAATTTTCGTTCAATATCCAGATTGGTTTGATATTTCTCCTGAAAATCTCGAGCGATCATTGCAAATAATCGAGGGAGGTACTGGTGTGCTATTCAATAAACGAGATGAGCAAGGTCGACGAGTTTTTTTCATAAATATGGAAAGACCGGGTGAATTGCGTTGCACAGTAACGGAAATTATTCGTACTGTGATCATTGCAATGTTCTTCCTACTTTTTGAAGAAGAAACTCAAATTAGTGGCATTAGCATAATTTTTGATTGCTCACGATTAACAATTCATAATGTTGTACCTATGTCGATAAGTTCTATGATGAAATTAGCTGAAATGATAAATGTGGTGCCAATTAGAATCAAAGATATCAAAATTATTGGTGTTCCGAAATTTTTCATTGCATTTTTTGAAATTATGAAGAGATTTTTAAGTGCCAAATTGAGAGGAAGAATAAAACTTTATAAAAATTATGACAGACCTGAATACACAAGTAATGATGTTGTAAATGCAAGAAAACAAGCTAAAGAAATGGAAGATACAATTGAAAAGTTGCTGAAAGTCAAAGTTAATCCCGAATTATTGAAAAAACACAAAAAGAAGTTTGGAATTGGAAAATTTTTGTCAAAGACTTCAAGTTGAATGCAGAAAATATTTTGATATTTTTTTATAATTTTTAATGTTGGTGAATGAATAAGAAATAAATAAATGTAGAAAATTTTAAAAATATTAAAAAAAAAACTTAAAAATTATTTAAAATTTTCTTAAATTCAAAATGTTTAAAATTTTAAAAATTTTAAGTTTGTAATCCTGAAAACATCTTCATTGTTTAATGTTTAAAGTTTTGTTTTTACAGTGCTTAATTGATCAAAACATTGACTGAAACTTAACTTCTTTTTTACTCAACAGCAATCACTTTTTCAGTAACAATTTTTATCTCGACTGAGTCAAGCGTGGAAATAACGAGTTGAAAAATTGCAAAATAACTGTGTTAATAATTAAAAGTGAGAAATTTTTTATTGAAGAACTTTTTTAATGAGTTTTTTTCTCAAAAGAAAGTTAGATGAAAATTCAAGAAATTTTAACTTTGTAGTTTTTTGTGACAATTTATTTTATATTGTTTCAAATTTTCAAAGTTAAGAAAAATATCAAAAACTAAAAAGAAGTTTCAAAAATTTTTCGTTTGATCATAAAACCTCCATAAACAATTTTTTTAATTTAAGAAAATTGTTTTATAAACTTTGAAAAGGAATAAAAGTTTCGTTCTTAAAACTTCAAAATTAATTTTGTTTTCAAAGGGAAAAAAAACTTTTACGAAAATTTCATCAAACTACAAACAAATATAAAAATCAACTTCATTTACAGCTTCATATAAAATTTCTGAGTTTCAATCGTTACTGGTTACTCTCATTAATAGTTATGTTCTTTTAAATATTACAAATGAAAAAATCATTATTTTAAATTCTATTTTACTTTGTTTCTAATTTTTATGTATTAACCGCCAAAAAATATTTTCAGTCTGCAAAAATTCATAAACCAAACCAACAACTAAAAATTTAATTTTCAAAGTTACAAAACATTTAAATTACTCAAAATGCAAACAATTAAATATGATGAAAAGATGCAACCGTACATAGACCTAAGAAATGGTTTTAAAATGCGTTTGGAAGATGAAGAAGTAACTGATGAAAAAATACTCGAAAAAGCAAAAGTTGAACTACGAGAAGAGCCTGAAATCATGAATGAAGCAATCGATGAATTAAAAGAGTTGATCAATGGTGAGTTGTCATATTTGATAGTGTGACGTAATAAAATTTTGGTTAAAATTTTTCTTTTGTTATACATTGAGGTCAACAAGCTACAAAGTTGACTGTTGAGTGAAAGTACATGCGAATATATGTTGATATTTAAAAATGTGTGTCATGGTCAGTTAAACGAATGAAGACATGAAAAACCGGTTTTTAAACTAAAAGACCTTGACAGTGAAATGATGAAAAAGAATTTTTTTCGTTCATTGACGTATTTGACCTTTGATTAAAAGAATTTTTTTTTCGAAATCATACGATCAAAAAAACACAATTACAAAAGATTTTTTTTTCATCTCTGACGCAATTGAAAGTAAGCCATTAAAAGCAAATCATTACTGTTTGTCTAAGCACTACTTAATTCCATGTTATGTGCTTATTCACATGGTATTGAATTAATTGCTTCAATTATTTGTTTGTTGACTATGGAATGCTAATCTTTTTTAAAAAACTTATTTTTAAATGAGGATTTAATTGAATTTTAAATTTGAAGAATTTTGAGTTTAAATTAATATGAAGAATATTTCTGTTTGGCTTAATTAAGTTTTCATTACTTCATTTTATATTTGAATTATATTTAGTATCTAATCTATAAACAATTTTACGAAACATCAAACTTTTCTTTTGAAAAATTCATGAAAGCTCTATTAATTTAAATATTTATCACATGCAGAGTTGTTATATAGACAGTTTATGTCTATGCGTCTATATAGATAATGGTCTATATATAGATAACGTGAAATAAAGACGAAATCTATGTATAGATCTATAAAAACAAATAGACGATTTCATATATTTGTCTATCCGTCTATATAGGTCTATGCATAGACCATCGTTTACATAGACGAAAACATAGACTTAGACGTCTTTTAATATCAACTCTGATCACAAAGCCTGAGAAGTCTCTGGTTTTTTTATTTGTTTTATTGTTTACCTTCAATAAAGTAGGCTTTTTCCAATTCCCGGGAATTGAGTTTTCCGGGAATGGGAACGGGAACGGGAATGAGACAAAAACACTATGAAAACCATCAAAATTTTTGAAAATGTTGTTAAAAACATTGAATTTTTACACATATAATATAATTCATTAAATTTTTAGTGATAATTTTATCGCTTTCATGAGATTTAAAGTAAAATAAATTTTTGGAAAAAATTTTTTAAATGCCTCTAAAAATGGCTGATTTTGAGTTTTTATAGTATTTTTGTTCATTATTTAAGAAAATATATGAAAATATTTTCAATTTACTAAAAATTTGAAAAATTTCTACAAAAATTTTCAATAATTTTTGAATTTGTATGGAGCCATTCCCGAAGTCGGGAATTCCCGGACTTTCTTCGGGAACGGGAACGGGAATTCCCGGGAATATTCCCCAAAGGAAAAAGCCTACAATAAAGTCTATTTGTCTTAAAGCATGATATATTCTGTTTATTTGAGCTCTATAAAAGCAAAAAAAAATGTATTTTTTTTTGTTAATATAACCAATGACTTCTCAGACCTCGTTGTATACTATATTTTCTTTCAAAAGTAGTTTTCCTTTGTAAAAATTTTATTTCAAATTTAAATTTCAAAAACCTTTTTTTTCAAGATGAAGAAGAATCAAGGTTTTATTTTCATTAATGCCAATGCATACAACTTTTTATGTTTTAATTTATTCAAAGATAATTTAAAAATTTTATAATTTTTATCTTTTAGCTGATAAATCTTTTTCATTCCCACATGATGGCGATTTTTTCCATAAAATTTTCCTCCGACCATGTCACTATTATCCACAAAGTGCCTTTGAAAAAATGACAAAATATTTCAAATTTCAAACAAAATATAAAAAAGTTTGTGAAAATTTAACAGCTGAATCAATAAGACATGTTTTTGAGGATGATTTAGTTAAATTTTTTCCTATTCGTGATAAAAATGGTAGCCGAGTTTTATATGTTCATGGTGGAAGTGAGTATTATAAAAAAAATTCTATTAAAGATTTTAATTGATTTTTGTATTTTATATTTAAACAGAACTTTGGAAACCATCGAAAACGCCTCTTAACGATATTTTTCGTTCTATTCAATTAGGCTTGCAAGCAGTGATGTTAGAACCAATGACACAAGTGAGTTAATAAAAGTAATATTTGCACATTTAAAAGTTAAAAAGCATGCAAATGTGCTGTCAGCTGTAAATTTAATTGAGAAACTACTTAGATGAGAAATAAAAAAGATAATTTCAATGGCATGCTTTGAATCTATTTCGTATATATGTGTGAATGTTTTAAGTTTGATTTCAATGGTTTTTACAATTTTTTTTTATAGATCAATGGTGTCAGGTAATAAACTAATTAAAGATTTTTAAATTTTATTTAAATTTATTAAATCTTTTAGTGTAATTCTTGATATGGAAGGTCAAACACTCAGTCAGATTGTTCATTTTACTCCAATGTTTGCAGCAATGTAAGTTTATGAAAACATTTCATCAAGGCCTGAGAAACTTTTGATTCCAGACTGGTTTTGATGATGTAATGAGAAAAAACAAATTTTATTCTTTTCAATTGAACACAGTCAAGCTTAAATCCGCCAACAGAGGACTTTAGTAAAAAATTTCTATGTAAAATATGCCCGTCGTCTGAGAAAGTTCATATATGGACAGCGGACTGAAAATTGACTGTAAAATTGTATATAGTGAAAACCAAAAGGAATCAACTCTTGATAGTGAAAACATAATTGACTTTTAAAACTTAAATATTTTTTTTGTTAATTTAGTAGATTTTTTGATAGAGTTGTTTTCCCTTGATAAAGACTTTAATTTTTTGCTTTATTTAAATAAAATATTTCTGATTTAAGTTTTAAGACAAGTAAATGAAATCAAAATATCAAATTTGACTTTGATGAAAATCATATTGAAATTTTTTAATGCAAAACTAAACAAAACTAAAGAATTCTTAGACTATGAATTTTTCATACACATATATATTAAGAACAAAACAAGTCCTATCAACCACCTGTGTTCTATAAATAATTATAATTTATTTCCATAGGTTGCTTGAATGGCTGCAGGAATGTGTACCATTACGAGTTAAAGGCATTTATGTTACAAACAATTCCTACATTTTCAACATTGTTTTTAAAATTTTCAAACCTTTTATTGGTACTAAACTAAGAGAGAGAGTAAGAAAAAAAAATTTATTAAATTTTTTTAAATTTTTATAATTTTGAATGCTTTTAGCTTCATTTTTTGGGAAAAGATTGGAAGACATTGGCTGATTTTATGGGAAAAAAATGTTTGATGAAGAAATTTGATGGTGATCTTGATGCTGAAGAAGTTGATGGAAAATTGTTGACTGATTTGTTGAGTTTACATAGTCATCGATTTGAAGGTGACTAAAATTGAAATAGATTTTTCATTATACAAAATTTAATTGAAATTACAAACGTTTTGAGAGTTAAAAAATATTTTTATATATAAAACTATCGGATCGAAGATTTCTTATGATACTTAAAATATTTCTACAAAATATTTTAACTCTGATATTCATTAGTTTCCATTTTCTATAAAATAATTAACGTTAAATATTTTTTTATCTATTTTCAGAGCTCAATAAGGGAGGATTTTCGTAAAATTCAACAAAATAAATTTTGAAAAATTTTTCAAATGAAATATTTAACATTCATATAAAACTAAAAGCTTTATTAAGTGCATTAAAAATGACAATTATAAACAAGAAAGACACTTAGGGTGAAAATTTGTTATTTATTTACTGAAAGTGAAAGATAAGACATGAGAATTCTTTAAATTCAACTTAATCTCCATGCAAACACCAAATAAAATAATTTTTTTATTTTTGTTTACTCGACAAAACAAAAATTTTTGTTCTTTTGATTCTTCAAAATATGTCAAATTTAATCATTTTTGAAAACTCAAATTTAATTTTACTTCGGTGCCACTTTTGATCTTATTAAAAATTAATTTTTTGCATTTTTCACTGAAATTATTTATGATTTTTCCATAAAACTTTAAAAATCCAAAAATAATTTTGCTTTTGAAAAATTCAAAGTTTTAAAAACTTTCTTTAAAAATTTTTTAACAAAAGTCGAAAGAAAGTAATAAATTTTTTAGTTTTTTTAGCTCTTGATTATGTATTTAATTTGGTTTTTGGAAAATAAAAGTATGTTCAGAAAATAAAGAAATTTTTTTTATTATTTATTGTTTCAGATTAGCAATCAAAATAGAAATAAGCTTTTAGAATCTTTAACAGAGTAAATCTATCAAACTATCGAAAATTTGTTTTAATTTTGGTAGCTTTTTAAAACTTTTCCTATCTTTTTATTGTTTTGCTAGGTTTGATAATAGAATTATTTCCTTTCTTAAAATAAGAATTTTTTTAAAACTATTAAAAATAAATAAATATTTATTATCAATTTGATTTTAAGGTCAGAGTAGAAATTTAAAATTACAAATTAACTAAAATAAATTATTAATTTGTTCATTGTTGAATGTTTCCCCAAGCAATAGCTCTTGATAATGTAGCACAAATTCCTCTTCTAACCAATG
Organism: Polypedilum pembai; assembly: GCA_014622435.1. NCBI lineage: Eukaryota > Metazoa > Arthropoda > Insecta > Diptera > Chironomidae > Polypedilum > Polypedilum pembai. The sequence continues at coordinate 40,787 of JACWBX010000045.1, forward strand.
TCACCGCTACAAATGAAATAAAATAAAATTAGACGTAATTGAATTATGTTAAAATTATTTCTTTTTAATTACCAACTCCACAATCACGAGTGCAATTGAGTCTTTCTTCATTATGATAATCTTGTTCATCTGATCCACAAACTGGATCATATTGACCAGGAGTTGTCAAAATACAAGACTCAACACAATCTACAGTCAAAAAAGAAAAGACAATTAAAAACCTCGACTTTTAAAGTTTCAAAAAAAATTTACTTTGAACAGCTGATGTTAGAGGCTTTGTTGTCGTACTTAATGATTCTTCAAAATCTTCATTGTCATTGCCAGGGAACATTATAAACTCTGTGTCTTCGCTAATTGGATATTCATCAAAACTTTGTTGCTCATTCCGATTAATTTGCGAGAGTAAAAAATTTTGATGATTCAAATGATAATTTGTAAAATCCATCAAATTGTTAAAAAAGTTAAAAGCATTGTCAAATTCACGATCAATATTTGCTGTTGTAGCAAAATGTAAGAATGAGAAGACTAAAAATAGTAAATTTAAATCAATATTTAAGAAAAGTTTTATTTGGAATTACGTCAAAATTTAAATTTATTTAATTACACAGTCAAGTTTCAACATTAACTTTAGATAATATTTTGTGACCTAAATTTGCCAAAATAAATACTTGATAAACATCGAATCGTGACAAAATTTTGTTGGAAAATAGGTTTTGCATTCTAATTAGAAAATTTTACTAAAAATTTACAGATTTTTTATTGAACAATTTCTTTATGTTTCAATAAAATTATTAAAATATATTTTTAAATTCCCTTTGGTTTCCTCTTGAACATTTTCTAAAAATAATTTCATATTTTTATAATCAGCAAATACTTACTTAAAGTAAATTTTAATATTGATATTTTCATTTTGTATTTGAATATTTTTTTAAGCAAATTTTCAACTTCTTTCTTTCACCTTTGATAATTAAATACTGAAAATATTTACTGAAAACACAAAAATTGAAAAGAAATTAGAAAAGAAAGTAAACCAGTTTATTTAATTTTTGACTAGTTTTTAATAATTACTTTTCTAAGAATCAGATTTTTATTTCATAAAATTTTCTTTCTTAAAAATCACTTATTAATCACGAAACTACAGATCGACATGATTGATTGCGAACTATTGATATTTCTGCAAATAGAAAAAGATTAAATAATTAATCAACAAACAAATTAGTAAATCACAGAACAAAACTTGTTTGTTTGACTCATCAACGTGTGTAATTATAATGTTCAACAACAGTAACAAATTGAAGCAAAAAAGCACTAATGAAGTGATTTTTAATTAATTATCAACACAAGTTCAAGGTCAAAAATCTTTTTTAAAAAGTGATTAACATTTACGGTAGCCACAGCTGACTGCACAGTCGAATCGATTTCTGTTATGATAGGTTTGTTGATCACTGCCACACACAGGATTGTATTCTCCTGTAGTTCTTGCAATACATCCTTCAACACATTCTAAAGAAAAAACAAATGTGAAATTTTTATGTTTTTTAGTTTGAGTAATTTTACCTTCAATTCTTCTTGAGTATTGTGTGATTGTTGCTAATGTTGATGAAGTTGAAGTTAATCTTGTTGGTCTAGATGGTCTTCTGTTCTTAGTGGGTTGAGTGGGTCTTGCTGGATAACGATTATCGAACTCAATATCATACGAAGACTCGTTGAAGTCATCAGGAAATAAAATTTGACGCTTAATTTTGAAAGATTGTGAAGAATCGATCATAAACAATGCAAAGATTGTGCAAATTACGTTGAACTTCATATTAATGCTTTATATTTTTAAACTGATTCAAAAGAACTTAGAAATTTGTTTCTTATTCTTCTCAGTGGTTTGCAAACTTTTATTTTATTGTAAAATTTCTTTTCTGAAACATTCAAAAATTCACAATTTTTTAAAATCTATAGTTAATGCTCAAAATAATGAAAATATTTCAATTTTCAATCTTTTTGTAATTCCCAAACAAAAAATGTATTGTAAAATATTTTATTTCTTCTTCTTCTTCTCAATAATCAACTTCACAATTCAGTAATTTCATCACGACTAAAATGTAATTTTTTCTTAACACTTATAATATTGCACGTTTTATACTCAATCGATTTTTTTCTTTAAATTAATTCCTATAACCGAGTAAAACATTTATTCATTTTTTTGCTTGTATAAATTTACAGAAGTATTGTGAATTCTAGTGAAATTAACATGTGCATTTTAATTAGTATGTGTCTTTTTATTGATTGATTGAAATTACTTTAATTGAGTAAAATCTGAAAGTTTATCATTTGGGGAAATTTCAATTGTGTTTTATTTCATTAAAGAAATTTCTAGGGTTCGGAATTATGCAGATAAGAAGAAGAAGTATGCGCATAATTTTCTTCTTCTTATTCATTTTTGTATGGAAAAATCAATTATGCGCATACTTCTTCTTCTTATCTGCATAATTCCGAACTCTAGAAATTTCAAGGGGTGGAAACAAATGCGATTCAACTAAAAAATCAAAAATTTGTATGGGAAACATTAAAAAATCAAATTTGATTTTTTGATTTTTTGATACTTTTTTTAATTTTTTGATACTTTTTTGATGAAGTTCGCACCCTTTGGATTGAAGTTTTAAGAAAAGTAAAAATTGAAAATTTTTCTTACATTTCCAGCAACAAAAAAATTTTTTACTTAAATACTAATATTTTATTGTTTGGAAGACAGCTAATTTTTTATAAAGCAGAATCAGTCAAAAGATGAAAACGAACGCATTTCTGTAAAAAAATCAATAAAAATCGCTTGAATAGCTCAACACCACTTCGTTTCTATCTTTTGGAAATTTTCATAAATTTCTATTTACAAAAAACGTTACGTAAAATGACAAAAAGATTCTTAAGTGCAGAAGTTTTTATATATTTTATTAGACTTCAATTTTTAAATTTTAATTTTAGTTATTGAAAACTATAAAACATAAAGATTAAATTTCATGTAAAACAAAGTGTTTTATTAATTTTTCGACTCAACAATTTCAGAAGACCTTTCTTTAGATTTTTCGTCACCATGATTATGTAATTTTATCTCCTCAGTTTTAACTTCTGTCTTCTTTTCCTCTGCAGTTTGAGTCTCAGCTAGTGAAGATGTTGAAATGAGAATTTCTGGTTTGTTTTCAGTCATAAGCAATGAACTTTGTGTTTCAATTTTTATCGTTGAGGTTTCTTCAGGTTTCGTTTGATGATTGTGGAAGTGTTTCTCTTCAGATGAATCACAATCAATGCAAATTTCTTCACTTGATTCATCTTTATGATGTTTGTCATGATTTATACCAGCTTGTGAAAAAGCCACAAGAGTGATAATAACAATAAGAGTAAATTTAAACATTTTTTATTGAACTCGAAATTGGAACTGATTAATGATATGACGAAAACACTTGCTTAAATAAAATAAATCGATGAAACATTAAACGAGTCTATTAAATAATAATTGAAAACTTGAATTATCATTCTTCAAATTATCAATGTGTCTCTTAAATTCGTTGACACAAAAAGTCATAATACACAGTTTAAAAATAAAAATTGAAAGAGAAGAATATAAATTTTTAAAATAATTGAACTTTTCCTATCAAGAATTGTTTTGCCTTGTTATAAAATTTAATTTTATTTTTCAAAAATTATTTAATAAAAAATTTCAACATTTTGTACTGGTACGCAAGTTCCTCGCTTAAATAAGTTAACAACTGTAAAAAAGAAATTTCAATATAAATTTTTAAATCTTATGTTGTAAACCCAACACTCACTTGCATCGCAATCATTAGCGCACAACATTCTTTCTGTATTTGTATAGGTTCTCTCATCAGTGCCACAAACTGGATCGTAAACATTCGAAGTCTTTGTTCTGCATTCTTCAATGCATAATTCAACTTCTCTCGGTAATTGTGTTGTAGTTTGACCAGTTACTCTTACATCAGGGATTAATGACTCTTCAGTTGTTATTTGCGGTTCTTGATTGCTATTAAAATGATCGAAAATGTTTTCTTCAATTGTTGTCATATGAATTTCAGGTTGTACTGTCATTGGTTCTATGATAATTTCAGGTTGAGACTTTTTTGACACTTCAGCTTTTACTGGAAATTGTATAAAATGAATTTCTTCTTCATTTGACTCATAATCATGACTATCATCTTCAATTGACTCATAAGAGTGTTCATTAAAGTAGAAAATGTGTGCGGTTTGTGAAAATTCAACAAAAGCTAAAATTATTGCTAAAAACTTCAACATTTTATCACGATATTAGAACAAACACTACTTAATGACAATGAACAGCAATTGACTTAAATAAGAAATAAATAAATCAGTGAAAAATCCCAAAAACAAGTTCAGATAAAATTACTGAAATTAAAAACTTTTTCATTTGCATCTTTGGAAATTCCCAAGTAATGCATTAAATTACTTCATTTTTATTTCACACAATTTAATCATATTTTATCACTATTTTCTTGATGGTCTTTGTGTTGTTGCATTACGAGAAAGACATGCACCACGTCGTGTTATTGTGAGTCCTTAAAATATTTCAAAATTAGATTTTGAAAGAAAGGAAAAAAATTTTTTATTTAATTCTTACGTGCACCACATTCATTAGCACAATTAAGTCTTTCTTCATTATGATAACTTTGATTATCAGATCCACATACTGGATTGTAAGTTTGTGGTGTACTTTCTATACAAGTTTCAACACATCCTAGAAAATAAATAATTTTTTTTAAATTAATGAAATATTTATTGTTGCTATAAAATAAATATTAGCGAATAATAAGATTTATTTAGGGTCCGGCACTTATATGGATATTTTTCTAGTGTATGAATTTTTTTGTGCAACTTGCATTCAAATTGCCTAACTTAAAAATATCCCCAATTAATTCAGATTTCATTTATTTCGGTCAAGATTTGACATGTTTTTATGAATCTATCGGGAATTGTCGAAAGTGGGCCAAGATAATTATTCTTAAATTTACCTAATATTGACCGAATTTAATGAAATAATTGGAGACATTTTTTAGAAAGTTTATTTGCATGCAGATTGCACAAAAATATGCACATAACAATCAAATATGTATGCAAGTGTTTTGAATTGCTGATTTGAATAGATGACAAAAATACAATGAATAAATGTAATATTGACCTAATGGCCTCAAATTTGTTTTATTTACAAAATCTCTTCATTAAAATTAAAATTTTACTGCTTTTTCTAAGTCTCAATAAGTGTGATTAATATTTTATGAGAACTCTTTAGTGTCAATAAAATGGAAAGGAAAAAGCAAGAAGCGAATTAATACATAAAATACAAGTTATTTAAAAGTCAGTGATCTAAGAAAAGTTGAAAAATCTCATAAATCAAAGAAGTTTGTTGATCAAAATATTCATAATTCTAATTTCAAAATAGAAAATCCAAATAAAGTAATATTCTGATAAAGATTATTTCAGAAAAAGATGAAACTCTCAAAATAAAACAGTTTGAATTTTTTTCACTTTTACTTACTTGCAACTTGAGGAGAAAGAGTTGTTGTTGGCATTTGAGGCTGTTGTTGACCTTGTTGAAAGTTTTGATTTCCAAATTGCCCTTGATTTGGCTGCTGTTGACCAAACTGGCCTTGATTAGGCTGTTGTTGTCCGAATTGACCTTGATTAGGCTGTTGTTGTCCGAATTGACCTTGATTAGGCTGTTGTTGGCCAAATTGACCCTGATTTGGTTGTTGTTGACCAAAATTGCCTCCTGGTTGTTGTTGATTAAAATTTCCTTGACCTTGATTTTGTCCAAAACCGAAATTAGGGTTTCCAAATTGTCCTTGATTAGGTTGTTGTCCAAAGCCTTGGCCAGGAAATCCAAAACCTTGATTTGGTGGAAAACCCCCAAATTGAGGAAATCCGAAACCTCCACCAAATTGACGTCGAATTCTCGCGCAATCAGCAATTGAAAAAATAACAAAAATTGATAAGAAAATATTGAGAAATTTCATTTTTATAGAACTTGAATGTTTGACGGTTAGAAGAGAACTAACTGAAGAGAATTGATAGTGAGAGTAATAAAGCGGCTCTTATGCTCTTGTGTGAATCAGACTTGCTTCTTTTGCATCTCATTACCGGTTTTTTATTTATTTTTATTTTTATTGATGAGCGAAATGTATGATGAGAAGAAAAAGAAATTAAAAACAGTAAAAAAAATCCGTGATTTCAAGGTTTTATTTACTTTTACGATTAAGGTAAACTTTTACTATAAGTGCTTCTACTTTAAAAGTTTTTATAACGAAATTTAAATATTTCTTTAAAATTGAGTAACGCTAAAATGAATGTTTTTAAATTGCATACTGACGATACAAAAAAAATTTTTTTTAATTTGTCTCTTTGGTTACAACTTATTGCTTACTTAACCAGTCTGAAACTCATTGATTTAGTCATATTAAACTTATTCTTTGTTGTTTTTCACCTAAAGTTATAGAAAAATTAGTAATTTCTCTATATCGGTATATAATCTGTCGTGTTCAATGAACTCATGAACTTTTTCAATGTATTTATTCAAGTCGTATTTAGGCCAAAAACATTCAATTTTGTTTTATATATTATAATTGAGTTTTAAAACATTCAATACTTTTTCAGAATTTGCTTAAAACTTTTTATTTTCATTTTCAAATATTTCAAAATTAAAATCATTTTCATTTTTTTCCTTGCCATGGCGGTAAAGTAGGTCTTGGACAAGTGCCTCTTCGCATCACTTGAATATCTAAAAAAATATTTTTTCTTTTTAAATTTGTTCTCATACAGAAACATATTTTTTCATCTTACTCGATCCACAATCTACAGCACAATTAAATCTTTCGCGGTTGTGGTAAGTTCGATTGTCGGTACCGCAGAGCGGATCAAATTGTCCAGGAGTATTTACGACACAAGAGTCAATGCACGCTTAAATAAACAAAAAATGTTTACTTCAAAATCTATTTTATGTCGTAATTGCTTACCTTGAACTCTTGGTGATTGCGTTGTCGATGATTGAGGATTTATAAAATTCTGATTCTGTTGTGAGCTTCCAAATTGAAGATTTTGATTAGGCCAAAAGTTTTGATTTTGGTTATTAAAATTTTGGTTTTGATTTTGAAATTGTGGAATGAATTTTTGCTCTCGTTGAATCCAATTTGGTCTTCTGTTAAAATGACGATTGAAACCAAAATGATAACGATTGCCTCTTGGATAATTGTAGTAAGGTCGAGCATATCTTTCACTTATTTCTGGATTATTTTCATTTGAATTATCATCTTCATCATTTGGAAAATAAATTTGACGTTTGACAATTTTTGATGAATTTGTGAAGTTAAAAAATATTAAAAAATTAAATACGAATGCTAAAATTATGATTTTTGACATTTTCCTAAATGATTTAACTGAGTTTACAAAGTTATTTACAAGACTTTTAAATATTTACGTTCGAAGGTTTTTTTAGAGAAAGAAATAAATTTTATAAACTTGACTTTTGTAAATTTTATAAATAAATGAACATCCAATGATAAATTACTTTCAGGTTTAAATTACTAACTGCTAAATTCAAGAAAAAATTTTTATTATAGAAGATTATAATTATTTTTGCTTGTTCATTAAAAATTTTATCAGGAAATCAAAATTTTGTAAAATGAAAACTTCGTTCATTATTCATAAGCTTTAAATCAATCATACATTTTTAATAACTTTGTTCAAAAATTCACAAAATTATAATAATAATTTTATTAATCTTTATTGCAAAACTAAATTTCTCTATTAAAAATCCACTTTAACAATTTACAATCTTTATTTTTATCTAATAATTTTATCTCTCTTTTTCCTTATATTACGATCTTAATTCCTCAAAATTTATTCGTTGACTGACTAACATTGCTCTCCTTCATCACACATCATCAAAATTCTACACACAATACAAATACAAATAAACAATTGAAATGACTAAGAATCTTTTACAAATTGAACAAGAAAAAGATATTCATCACTTAAAATAGAATCTGAATTAACACGCTTCATGGTGAATTTCAAAACAATTTAATTTTTGGGTAAATCCGGTCGAGTAAATCACACTCAACTTTTTAAATTGCTTTGTCTGCTTAAGGAATAAAAAAGACATGTTAATAGAGCAGTGAATTGTTCAATTTGTTTTTTTCTTCTATTTATTTTTACAATTCTTCCGCTTTTGTTGATAATTTAGGTAGTTATTATATAATTATGTCGATTTATAGGCACGGAATAAAAAACTTTTTAACTGGCATAAAGTTTAATCTAATAAAGCTATTAATGAGGCGTAAAAAGTATACTTCATGACACTCATAAATTTTTTCCATACAAACTTTTTATGTCTTATAAAAGTTTTTTTTAGCTCGAATAAAGTTTTGATTTTTTCTGGCATAAAGTCACTTTATTAGATCCAACTTTTTGACAGTTAAAAAGTTTTTTCTCCTAAAAATTAAAATTTTTATTTCGACGAGAACACTTGATAGTAGAAAAAGAAAAATCATGAAAAGAACATAAGACATAACAAAATACAAACAAGAGTTTTTATCTGAATTTTCAATATTTAACTTTATTGTACAAAAACTGTTTTTTTTTTGCCAAGACAAATAGATATTTATTTATTTAACTAAGTTTGATTATATACATATGTAAACAAATGATATTAACCTTAAGACTTTAAATCTCTAGCTCATTATGCGACTTTATATAAAATTGAAGTTATCAATTTAGTATGCAGCCTGATTAAAATTTGAAAAATCTCACTAGGTTATAAATTCTTATAGAAAAAGAAAATTAAATTAATTTGCAAAAAGAAAAGAAAAAGAAATATTTTTATGCCAAGGAAAAAACTTGTGTTAAATGATACAAAATAGTGCAATTGGTTTCTTCTTGTTATTAGCCTCAAACTCTTTTGATAAATTTTGATATCGCGATTTTCTCTTTTACTATAAATCCTAAAAATAATCTTAATAGCCTTAAAGAATGCGACAAGCTCAAGGAATAAAAATCTAAAAGAACTGCATGGCTTTGTGCGAATGTTTTTAAACTGTAAGCTTTTTATTAAAATTTATTAATATCAAAAAATATCAAAAAGAGTTCTCAAGTCTTTTCTCAAACAGGATTATAAAGTCAATAAAAAATGACGAAATTCTTTATTTAATTCAAAAAATATTTGAGAATCTGAAAAGAATCTGTATTCTTATGTCGAAAAAAATTTTCTTTAAAAATAATTTCTATTAGAAATTAACGAAGCATGATCTTAGATTTGAATTTTCCATAAAATTTTTGTTACCAAAAATAGTTAGACTTTGAGCAACAGCTTAAACTTATTTTCTTAATCATTATACAAATTATTTAAAAAGAACGTGAAAACAATAAAAGAACAAAATACTACAAAAAAAATTTCATGTCCTAATAAAATTATTAAAAAATAAAATGAATTTCGTGATATTTATTTTAGCACAAGTTTTTCTTAAATAAGAATTTTTTCTTTGTTTTCAATTTCAGTTTCACCTACACAATCTTTAAGAAATGAAGTTCTTTCTTTTGTCTGTTTTAACTTCAAGTTTAATTATTTTATCCAATTCTCAATCATTTTCGCCATCAAAACCTTTAGCAGTTGCTTACGTGAGAGATCTTTATCATTTTCTTGGTCCATATTTAACCACAATAGTTGGAACTTATAAAACTGGCAATTATTCATCAGCTGAAAATTTTTGTCGATCAAATGGTTTTGAACTTTTCACAATTACAAATGCTGCTGTTTATTTTGCATTCATATTGGACATAACAACTCCACTGAAAGATTTGATTTCACCAAAAATGTGGATAAATGGAAAACAATTTGTAAATAATAATTGGTATGCTTATAATCCAAAACTTGCATTAATTCTCAATGAAATGTGTCCAAAAATTTCTTACAAAAATTCTCTCAATTGTTTGAGCTTTGTATCAAAAAGTTATGGAACACAAGCAAACAATTGTAGTGAAGAGTTACCATTTGTTTGTGAAATTAAGAGAAAATTGAATTCTTATGAGTTTGTAATTGTAAATTCATCAACTATTGCATCAAATACTTCTAATATTTATTCAACAACAGCAACAACGCAAATAAAAAAGTTTTATTATAACTCAACCACAAATTTTGCTATTATTAGAAAAAATTCTACTTTATCTACAACAGTAGTAAATAAAACCTCAAAACCATAAGTGTCTATTGTTAAATACAATTCAAGCACAGTTTCATCAATATTTCCTATGAACAATAATAGAAATATATCTTCTAAACTCTTTTAATCTAAAAACAATGAAACCTCAAATAGCAGCTGCAAAAACTGCAAATTCAACTAAATGTTATCAACAAAAGCTTATTATAAAATATTATTAGAAATATCAAAACTTTTTGATAATTCTAACACAAAATTTTATTTTTAAAAAAGTTATTATTTTGCTAACTAAAACTTCTTAATTCACGAAACTTAATTTCCAAAAACGGTTTAAAATTTTCAAAGAACTCTAAAAGGCCATAATAACTCTTTTAAAATTGTTTGAACCTTGTTTTTTTATTCTATTAATTTTTTATAAAAATCATTCAAACTTGGAATATAAAAGTTTGGCAGCATTCTTTTGGTTTCTTGACTGCTATCTCCTCCTTTAATTTTTTCAATGATTTCTTCAACATCTTTCAATTGACTTGTTCCAGTTCCAACTAGAAGTGTCTCATAACCAGCATTATTTGCAAAAATAATATCAGTCCTAATACTGTCACCAATGACTAGAGCTTTTTTGGGATTTATTGGTGGTGAATTTTCAGCTAAAACGTTGCACAAGTAAGTCGATGGTTTAGAAATTATTGTTGCAATTCGATTTGAACCGCATTCGATTGCATTGATGAAGCAACCTTAAAAAAACATTTTTTACAATCATTTAAAATTTAGTAAAAGTTTTTCATTACCTGCTTCAGGAAGCAAAAAGTTTAATTGAGGAAAATCATAATTTCTATCGCTATGAGTGGCAATAAATAAAACATTTTTATCTTTTAAATAGTTGATAGCTTTGCAAAGCTTAATAAAAGAAAAATTTGCATCAAATGACACAATTACAGCTCCAATATTTTCCTCCAACTTGTACTTTTTCATAACATATTCAACAAGATGACAATCTAAATTGTCTTCACCAATTCCAATATGCTCAATTCCAACATCATCAAGTTCTTTTCCAAGCTCCTTTGAACCAATAACATAAGCTTTTTTATTAAACCCAATTTGTTTAAGATAATGTGCTGTGACATATGATGAAGTCACCAAATCATCAATTTTCACATTAAATCCAAGTTTTTTGCATTTTGCTAGCAATTCATCACGCAATGTATGACTATGATTTGTGACTAAATAAACACGCTTTCCAAGATTGATGAAAGTATTTATCGTCTCACTTGCACCAGGAAATGGTGTATTAAATGACCAAAGAACACCTGAAAACAAACAATTTATAAAATTGTTCATTAACTAGGGCTTAGAAAATATTTTCCCGATTTTTTCAATATATAATGTGCTTATTCGTAATACTTTGAATAAAATTATCAATAAAAGAAATTGATTGATGTCTAAAGCTACCAATTGCTATCAGCTGATACTAACTACTTTTTGTTAATTTTGAATGTTTTAATACTCAAAACAAACATTTGAGTATTTTAGTGCACAACTTTAAATGTTTGAGTGTTTCATTGTTCAACAATGATTTTAAATAGTCTTAAACTGGAGATTTTTAGTGCTTAGAGTTTATTTATTGAGTGTTTCAATGGGCATTAAAGTTTTTGAGAGCTTCAATACTCATCTGGGGAGAAATCTGCTTGGAAGGAAAGATTTTCGACTTTTCTTTTTAATTTCCTACCTTTTTTAATTTTTTTCTAGTGCTTTTCATTCTGTACTCATCATTTAATATTTTTGTATTTTAATGCATTCATTAGTTAATGTGCTTGCGTGAGTGTCTACGATTTACAAATGTTTTAGCGAAAGAGGGTCAAATGCTCTAGTAAAAATATAATTGCATAAATTTCTGGGACCTATAGTAATCTCTGTTAGACAGATAAAAGCAGAAACTGGTTTTATGCAACCTGTTTCTTCACATGTCGTTTTTATTTGAAATTATTTTTATTCGAATGGAATTTGTTTATAAACGAACTAAATTGATTTTTTAAAATATTTTATTCTTTAGTTTTAGTATTGAAAAGTTATCAAAGTCAAAAATTTAAAATTAGTTATTCAAAATCTATGACCGATTTCATGTTTAAATAAATTTAAAAATAAAATTTTTTCACGAAATCAACCTGTTGTACCATTTTGTGCCATTCAACATTAACGATTTATTAGAAATATTTTTTTTATTTATATCCCCGTCAGCTGTGTAATTTTTCTACGCTTTCATTGTATGCGACATTATTTTTATCAATAAATAAAACCAGAAACTTATCGTACTTATAAGCCATTTAACTTTCTTCTTTTTTCTTTTATTGATTTTTTACTAAACAGCAAATTTGTCATTATTTTTTGAACTTTATCACCTTGATGTGAATTATAAAACTACTTACCATCACAATCACATAAAATTGTGTCAAATTTACTGATCCAATCGTGTAATTCCTTTTGGGAAAAATTTGACAAATCCACAGGCATTTGAAGAGTCATGTCTAGTCTTGAGAACGTTTCAATACACACTGAACGAAGTAAATGAATAAAAAATGCGATATGATATGAAAGGTTGAGTTGATTAGTTAAAGAAATTTTATATACTGATAAGGTTTATAAATATTAAAATTTTCAACGTTAAAAGATGAAATTTTTATGATAGTTTAAACAATTCTATACAAAATTCAAGGTATGGAAATTTCATTTATTTTGAAAAAATTTTGTAGAAAAATTTCTTCAAAATTTTTTTAATAAAAATGTTTTTAATGAGGATTATAAAATTATAAAAAGTAATAATTAAACTAGAATATAAAGTTTTTAAATATTTGTAAGGCTGTTGTTCACTTTTTATATAACTAAAAATGTTAATCAAAAAAATTTTAATTTAGCCATCTGAAATGATACAGCAGATAATGTTTATGCATAATGTTTATAAAAGTCTTTAAGAAAGCCTGAGAACTCTTTCAAAAACTTTTGATCCCAGTTTGATATTTTTGATTTTTGTTTGATTTTTTGATTTTTTTGAACCCATTGTGATCCCAAATTTTGTAATCTAGCCATATTTATGCAGATATTTTAAAGCAAAATCATTTTTTTACTTTTAAAAGCAAAGAATCAATCATAAAAAGTGAAAATTATGATCAGAAAAACGAGATTTTGACAAAGAAATAAAATTGAGTAAAAAAGTAATCATAGTAACCAAAAAGAGTTCTCAGGCCTTGGTCTTTAACAGGTATAAAAAATTATATGAGTCTAATAAAATTTGCTTTTTAGGGCTCATAACTATACTTTATTGGCACGAACTTTATGTCAATTAAAAAGCTTTTTTCTTGGTGTATGGTTTTAATTTTTGGGCAGGCAGAGTCATTAAAATAACCCGAGTTGTTAAAATAGAATATTCTTTATAGCTTTTGGTTACTTTTTTCATATATAAATAAATAACTTGCAGCCAAAAATGTAGAATTTTGCTAAAAATGGTCAAGACCACTGTAGCCACTGGCTACTTTTTGAAAAGTAGCTTAGATTACAATAACCGTTTGGCTACAGTAAATTTTAGCTACTGACCAGTGATTTAATAAATATAAAAATAAGTTAGAGAGCACGAATTCAGAAACCAAAATGATAACAAAAAAGTCATTTTAAATTTAATTTTAGACTTTTATGCCGATTGCAGGTTTTTTTTCGCATTAAAATGAGAAACTAATAAAAAAGTAATTATAATAATTTTAAAACACAAATAAAACTGCAAATCACAAATGATTTGTTTTCATTTTGAACATTTTTTATTTGTTGAAAATTTTTGAAATAAATTTAAATAAAAGAATATTTAAAATAGGCAACTACAGCTTTTTAACTGACAAAAATAATTTTTTGTTAAAATTTTTCCATCCATTGTAAAAGTTTTCCTTATAATTATTAAAAAAATTTTAAATTTCCCGCACGATTTTCATTTTTTATCTACATAAACAAAGTTTCTACGCATGAGCGATGTTAATCACGTGCACACAAATTTTGGTGTGCGATGTCCCTTTTCATCTTCATCCCGTCTGTGGGAACGATAAATGAGAAAGAGAGAGAGAGAGCGCGCGCGAGGAAGGAAGAGAAAAAAAAATTAAAAGTGACAAAAAAAGTTTTTGATTTCCTTCTAAAATTGTAGAAAAAAATGATTGAAGACTATCGAAAAGTGAACGTGAACTGAAAATGAATGAAATTAAAATTCTGTGAAAATAAAATTGATAAAATTTAGGTGAAACATACTGGAGAAATCACGAAACGAAAAAAGATTTTCATAATTTGGAAGAAGACGAGAGAGAAAAAAGGTTTGGCCAAGGCTGAAAATATTTTTTTTTTCTCGCTCATCATTTTAAATTTTTAATGTTTTGTTTACATTTTTAATCGCAAATAATTTGTTTGTGTGACTAATTAGAAGCCAAACCATTGTGAGGAGCAGCCAAAGGAGGATTTTAGATAAGTGAAAATGAAGCAAATGCGAGAGAGAAGTCAATTGAGTGGGAAGGTTGGAGTTATTGTAAGTATGAGATGCTGCGAGTGCAAAAAAAAAGTGACGTAAAAGGGAAGAAGATAGAGAAAACTGTGTGGCTCGATGAGTTAATGACATGATGAAGTTGATTGTTGGTTAATGATAAAAATAAAAAGGACTTAATTGACAAATTGATTATGAATTCGTGACAAAGTGTTGAATAAAAAAAATGATAAATATTTCAAGATTTTTTTCTTTTCTGTGTGTAGAGAAAATTCAAGGTTATTTGTAATAAAATAATTTTTTGGCAGGAAAACTTTCATATTGTTCTAGTGACATATATTTTTAAGGACATCGTTTTAAAAAAATATTTTTGAACTTAATTTAATTTCATTACTAGTTTTATAAATTTATAAGTAAATTTTTTCAATTATTAATGAATTTCAAAAATGATTGAGTTAATTTTTATGCCTTTTAAAAATTTATTTCTTTTTTTGCATAAAGCGAAAAATTCTTATTTTGAATTCAAATCAATTTCAAACAAATTTTTCTGAACCGCAACATATTCTTGGGTAATATTAGTTTTCCGATACATTTTTAAATTGAAAATTTTTAGCGCATTTTTGTATAGAAAATGCAGCTTATAAGTTCACTTTGGCTGGCTGGCTGGCTGACTGGCTGGTGAGGCGCGAGATCTCGAAAACTATAATAGCTAGAGACTTGCGGTTTTTTGTGTTCGATTTGTGCTGTCGAGTTATTGCGGCGACGCTTAGTTAGAAAGCTGTCACTGATTGCATTATTCGAGATATTACGAAATAAAATTTCAATATTGAAAATTGTAAACAAAAAATTTTTCTTCGGTTACTAAGATTTTTTCGTCGACGCATTTTTTGCGTCATTTTGAATTTGAATTTGACTTGACCGTTATTTTCAGTTCAATATATTTTGCT
>JACWBX010000046.1:0-18806 GCA_014622435.1 Polypedilum pembai
AATATCAAGTTCAAGTCAATTTCATCGTGATTTGTGAAAAACGAAAGTTTTCAAAAAAGTTAAAAATCAGCAATAAATTTTTTGGCGCGAAAAATATTGGAACTATCATGGCAGAGAGGTATTGGTTGCTAGTTTACAATACTTCTGCAATCAACATCTGTGGAGAAGAATATTTGGAGTTTCAAAGAATTGGCTGAATATTTCAAGTTGTTCAACTTAACCTAATTTCTGATGCAAAAATTTTTCTGATCCAACATAGTCAAACTGGGATTTTTGCCATTTCATGAACTGTCTCATTGCTAACACAAGGCTGACAAACAACACATGTGGAAAAGTATTTTGGAGCATCAATAATTTGTTTTAAGTTGGTGAATATTTCAAGATGGGTTGCAGCTTTTTCCGAGGGAAACCAACTTTCAACATCCAGCAGTAAGAAGTGGAATATTCAAGCATTTTCTCTTCATTTGGACAGACACTAACTACTGGATTATACAAGAGGGGATCGGTCTGGATCAATAATTTCAAGTTGGAATAAGTCAAGTTTTTAGAGGAAGCATTTGACACTGAAATGTTTATCACATCTTTTGTACACATTATGTGTATATGCGAGCTTCTCTCGCTTTTTGGTTAATTTATTTATTTTATCTTATACATTTTCATCAATTATTCAAGTTTTTTTAAAATTTTCTTGAGATATTTCATCTGCTTAATTGTCAAAAATCATTTTGTTAATAACAACCAAACTCATATATGTAACTGATTTAAAGCCGTTTAGGTTAACATCACAAGTATTCAAGCAGCATTATAGTTATGCATTATCGTAACAGTTAGTTCAATAAATATTCTATTCTATTCTATAAACTGCGTGAACTTATTACTGGGCACCACTTTGAAAAGTTTAGTTCGAGTCAGAGACCGAAATCGTTTTAGTTAATCGTTACTGAAAAGTTTCACACAATAACTCAACGGTTTTATTTTCAAATCTGAGAATTGAAATAATTTTTAGCAGAGCCCAAAAACATTTCAAGATTTAATAAAATTTTAGTCGGTTACAATAATGGACTAAACTAAATACTAGTCGATAAGTATTTTAAAAAATTAATTAAACTTCAATTATTCGTGACTAAAATACAAAACAGTTCCAAGTTCAAGTTTCTTATCCTTCATGAAAATTAAACTATTTCCTTCTCAATAATTCATTTATTAAATTCCTCAAAATTCCAATCTCTATTCAACCATCCATCTATCTTGCCTTTTCAACCAATCAAATTTTGTTACAAGAAGAAATTCATTGATTTGGATCAATATTATTTACTCTTCAAAAGAAGAGAGTCTCTTTAATTTAGAGAATGAAATTTTGCAGAGTAAGCAAATATATAAATATTGAAAGTCACAAAACAGTAGCATATGTGAGATCACCTTACTTGCACTCTTAGAAAAAAATTTACAAACAAAATTGTAAATTCTTGGTTTTTACAAATTTACTAAAAATTTTGTAAAATATTATGTTTTTACTACAACTTAAATAAATTTTACTAATAATTTGGTTAATTTTAGTTTTACGAAAAATATGTAAAATTTTACTAATAAAATAGTAAAAAATTTAAAATTTATATTTGCAAAATTTACTATTGAACTAGTAAATTAAAGTTTCAAAATTGAAAACTGAATTTTGTCAAATTTTTAATGCTATTTTAAACTTATTCTGACTTATTTGACATTATCAAATGCTGTAAATTCATTAAAAATTAAAAAAGAGCTTAATAAAAGAAAAATAATTTTTTTGAATAAAAAACAAATTTTAAATTAATTTAGCATCTTATTGAAAATTGATTATTATTTGAAATTAAAATGAATGTTAAAAAATGTTATTTAAATGAAAAATATATAACTTTGGTTAATATATTAAATTTTGTCAACTAACAAATATTAATAAAATATCACGACTAGAAATCAAATCTTCAGAAATTAAAAAATTAGCGCTTGCGAAGTATATTATTATTTTTGTCGTAAAAATTTTAGTTACTAAAATTTTACAAACATTTTAGTAAAACTAAATTTAATTTTTGATAGTAAAATTTACTATCAAGTTTGTAAAAATTTTACCATGAAATTAGTTAAATTTACAAATCTGTAGTAAACCAATAGTTAACTACAGCGTTAGTAAAATTTCCATACAAAATTTACTAACGTTTGTAAAATTTTTTCTAAGAGTGTGCTGTAACAGAATAAATACAAAAAATAAATCTGTAAAATGACTTCATCTTCATTCAAATAAACAAATCCAATAAATAACTTATTGAAACCACTTCAAAAGCTTCTTCAGAAAAAAATAAATAAATTTCATTCATTTTATACTAGGGTTTGACACTTGACTTGCATACTTGACTTATTTTTTGTTCAAGTTGACTTACTTAAAAATTTCTTTAATTCATTCAGATTTCATTTAAAATTCTTACACACAAAGAAAAAAATTAACTTTTCGCATAGTTAAATTTTGCCAAGCTAAATTAATTATAAAATAGTTAATTTTAATTATTTTCAAGTTAAAATTAACTATTTTGTGGTTAATTTTTACTATTCAATAATTTAAAAAGATTTTTGAGTTTAACTAAAAATAGTTAAATTTTTAACTATTTTTATGATTGATTTTTACTATTCGAATAGTTTATTAAATTCAATTTTTAAATGTGCTAAGTCTAAAAAATTTGAAAATTCAGTAAGTGTTATGAAAAAAAGTGTTGATCATCAGGAAATCAATTAAATAGACAACAAGGATCACCCGTTGTATGAAGTTTGGATGGTATATCAGGTAAAAAGCTCCAATTTTTTAAAAATTTTATTTTACATTGGACATGTGTTTAAGATTTTTTCTTTTTCTTTTAGGTTTCATAACTTTTGGATTCTTGATTTTATAGTGGACAATCGAGGAATGAAGCTTTCTACTATTCTAATAATTTTATCACAATATGTTCGATTTCAGTTAATCATGGAGTATTTTATATCAAAAACTACCTCAAAAAAGACAGAGGAGCACAAAAGGTAAAAAAAATATATAATCAATTGTTAAATTTATTATTTAATGAACTCATTTTTAAATTTCAGATGAGATCCAGCAACAAACATCCATTTGTTGAAAGCAGAGTTGTTACAGGCAAGTTCGCCTGTTTTTCGCCTGTTTTCTCTATATCAAAAAATCAAACCTTCAAATGGACAAAAACTTTTTTGTATCTTATTCTACATAACTTCACCTTTAAAACAAGGGCAGTTTGAAATTATTTGGTTGAGTCTTAGCTAAGTTATGTCAATTTTAATATTCGCCTGTACGAATTTTTTAATTTTTCGCCTGTTTTCTGACAGGCGAACACTTAAAATTACATAACTCAGCTAAGACTCAACCAAATAATTTCAAACTGCCCTTGTTTTAAAGGTGAAGTTATGTAGAATAAGATACAAAAAAGTTTTTGTCCACTCAATGGTTTGATTTCCCAAAGCGTCAATATAAAAGCAAAACAGGCGAACTTTAAAAAATTCGCCTGTAACAACTCTGGTTGAAAGTTCATCTGAGACTTAGAATTTTTTTATCGATATCCATTTTCTGTTTATGTTTTAAATTATTATAAGTTTTGTAATGTAATATGTTCTATGAATAAATGTAATTGCACAGAAGTGCAAGCAAATAAAAAGTCAAATTTCAAAAGCTAAATAAACATTTTTTTAATTATATAATAATTAACTATTGAATAGTTAAATTTTTTTTTTTGAGTGTAATAAATTAAAAAATCATTGAATTTGAAACATTTTTAAAGTAAGTCAACTTGCATGCAACTTGCACAAAAAAGTCAAGTCAAGTCAAGTCAAGTCAAGTAAGCATTCAAGTAACGAACCCTGATAAGAAGTATATGTTGAAAATTCTATTGCCATGCGTCACATACACGTCCTTTATTGCGTAAAGAAATTTTTTTTAAAAGGCATTGTTTGTATACGTTATAAAAAAAAATCCCAATTTTATGGGCGATCAATTTCATTCGTTATCTTATAAATTTGCTGAAGAGGGAAAAAATTTACTTCTTCTTCTTTTTCTTTTTTTACACACACAGAAGAACGTGGTGGGGACACACAAAGAAAGAAAACAAAAAATATAAATTATTGCCTGGTAAAGCCATCAACTGCGTGCCGCTTTATATCTTTACATATCTCAAGATGTTCATGGTAAATGAAGAATGACGTTACATCAATTCAAACCCATGACAATTATCTATCTTTATTGATTGTTATTTAATTTTGCTTTTTAAATTGTAAACTTTTTCAATTTTTAGTGTAAAAATTTAATGAAATAGTTTTTGAAGACAAAAACTATAGGAAAAACAATTATGACGAAAAATTAGATCTGTAGAAAAGAAGTCGAAATTTAAAAATTCTTTCGTTATTGAATGCAATAGTTCGTCCATTTTTTTAAAATTAATTTTGTCTAATTCAATTCAGTCCTTTTTACATTATTTAATCAAAGAAGCATTTTTATTTGATAAATAAATTATTGAATAATCTAAGAAATAAAACAAATTCAAGAAATACTAATTGACTTATTTTCTTATCTTTTTCTTCTGCTTAAATTCAAAAATTAAAGATTAAGATCATAAGGTCAAGATCAAATTCGAAAATTAAAGTTCAAGATCAACTTAAAATTTTAAATTTGAAAATTCCGTTAAAAATATAAAAATTATAAATAGTTGGAGAAATCATTTGTAAAATAAAGCATGAAGGTTTTTGAATTCGTTATAACGTAGACAAAAATACAAAATTTTAAGAATAATAAAATAAAATTAAGGGCAACTCTCTACTCAATACAAGTCAAAAACAAATTTTTTATACAATAAGCAAATTTCTTTATTAAAAAAATTACCGAACTAAAAAAATTTTTATAAAATTGATAAAAAAGAAGAGAAAAAGAAACGCATTAAATATTTTTCCTTACACACATTCGAAATAAAGATGAATGAGAAGCACTTGGGAAAGAAAAGTGATGGCCAGAAAATGTAAATTTTTCATCCTTGCTCTTTCTCTCTCTCTCTCTCTCTTGGGGTGAAGTGAAGAAAAAAAAAATTGTCATTTCAAAAGCGGAAAAAGTGTCAGCAGCAGATGAAATTGATCAATGATCATCACAAAATGTCTTATTTATTCTCACGAGAGAGAGAGAGAGAGAGTCGGCAAATGGCAATGAATCAACGCTCTATTAATAATCAATAGCATCTGGCACACGCAAAAAGAACAAAAAAATAAAAAAAAAAAGTTTGCGTTTGATGTCTTTGCCTCTGCCTCAATTCCTTTTTTTTTTTTTTTTGTGTAAATAAAAATCAGAAATTTCTCTGCTTTTTCTCGCTTTCACAATGATTGCTATGTTGATAAAAAAAAACATTATTCTCGTTGCTGTTCTTAATTTTATAAATGAAAAAGATTTCTTGGGTTTTTGCTTTCAACTCGAGTTGAGAAATTTTATAGCAAAACAACAAAAAAAAATTTCTCTTTTTATTATTTATTTTTGTAGCTAAACGAACGGTCTGGAAAGTTTTCGTTCTTTTTACATCATCATTATCAACACAACATGAAGAAGACTGGCTGGCAAAATTAAGATGTGAAAAATTTTTAACCAAAAAAATTTATTCATAAGAATTCTACAAAAAGTTTCTTTCTTCTTATTTTCATTTCACTCACTCACTATATGTTAGCAATTTCTTTCAATTTATTTCAAAACTTTCTTTAAGAAATTTTTATATTATGCAAATTATAAGGAAAATATCATTATAATACACATAAAGAATTTTTATTCTGACTTTGAATAACAAAAAGAAAGAAGAAGAAATATTTTAAAATAGTCAAATTTTGTATTAAATAATTACAAAACATCCAAAAATCCTAAACAAGATATGCGAAAAGTAATTTTCGGGAGTTGCCCTTACGATAGAACGAAAATTTTCGGCTAAGATTTTTTTTCGGATTGATTTTATAGCACTTTTTATTGCATTTTTTTCAACCAAAAAAATTCTGCTATAATTTTTTAGCAGAAATATTTCCTGGCGTAAAATTTTCGGTTGAATATAATAAAATAAATATGAAAATAATTCATTCAAAAACAGCAGAAAAATTTCGGCTGAAGAATTTTCATAGAAAAAATTGACGGTAGCCAAAAATATTTAGTTAGGAAAAATTTCTGCTAAGAAAAAATTGTTAGCCAAAAAAATCCCTGGACGAAAAATTTCGTTCCATCGTAAGGGCAATAATTTAATTTTCGATCACTTAAACAAGTTTAATCATTGCAAACTCTCTAATGATATCATTTTCAAGCTCAAGATTTAGTTTAAAGCAAATTTCAGCTCAAAAAATTTTTTTGTTTTGACTAAGTTTCAGTTTTAGGTCATAACTCGTGAACCACGTTCTGAAAGATTCATTGTGGATAATCCATGGATTTAATTCTTAGCCTTAGCATTCAGACACTTGTAAAGTTGACTGCTCAGTGGTTATAAAGACAAGTTGTCTCTCTTTCAGTTCATTGAAACTTTTGCCTTGTTGAGCTGGTTCATTACTTCCATGCTTTCGTCTGTCCAGCGGATTCCAAGACATTTCTTGACTTGTGATGTCATCAAGGCTTTTTCTTAAGTTATGGCCAATCTAACCCTATTTACTGTTGGATTATTACTTAAAAAATTCAAGACACGTCCTGAATTAGGTGATTAATTCATAAATTCTTGTCATTCAACAGTATGCAAATGCCATGAAATTAGCAACTCTTTCTTTTCTTCACAAAAAAAAAAAAGGAAATAGAAATAAATACAAAAAAGACATAATTTCATGAAACTCATAAATAATAAAATTGCTGCTGTTCATATTCTAAGTAAAACTTTTTTATTTTATTCATTCAACTAAGCAGCAGCAGCAGCAGCAAAATTCAATTCAATTATGAAAAGCTTTTAAAGTTAATTTTATTTCTTGCTTATGATATATTAACATTAACAGTTATTGAAATAGACAGAAAGAGAGAAAATTTATGCAACCACAAAATAATTTATATAACTTGAGTCAAGTAAAGTTGAGATAATTAATTTTTGGGTAAAAATTGTTAAGCATAAAATACACAAAATTATTTATTTCTTCCCACAGGTGAACTATTTTAACATAAATAAATTTTTTCCAGCTCATTTTATTTTTAACAGGGTTTGACACTTTTTTGCTTACTTGACTATTTTTGTGCAAGTTGCAAGTCAACTTGACTTACTCAAAAATGTCTCAAATTCATTCAGATTTTATTGAATTTGGTTGAAATTTTAAGTAATTTTAAGAATCATTAAATTTCAAATAAATTTGGTAAAAATTTTAATCAATTAGAGCAAATTTAAGTAAGTCAAGTTGCATGCAAGTTGACTTGTTCAAAATTCCTCTAATTGATTCAGAATTTATTTTATTTTAGTCAAATTTATATAAAAATTCTACATTTACCAAATTTCGATCAAGATAGATAAAATCTGAGTGAATTAGAAACAATTTTGATTAAGTCAACTTGCATGCAACTTGACTTACTTGAAAAATTCTTTTAATACTTTTGGTTTAAATTTTTAATAATTTTAAGAATCATTAAATTTCTTATAAATTTACACAAAAATTTGACTGAAATAAATAAAATTTGAATAAATTTGAGACATTTTTGAATAAGTCAAGTTGAACAAATAAGTCAAGTATGTAAGTCAAGTGTCGATCTTTAAAAAATAAAATGAGCTGGAAAAAATTTACAGTAAAGTATGCCAAACCCTAACAATATATAAATATGAATTTCAGCTCATTTTATTATGTTCATTCACTCAAGTTGAGCTGAAGCGAAAACACCAGATGTAAATTCGAGGTAGAAAATTAAAATGAAATAAAAAAAATTTTTTCTCTTTCTCCTTAATGTTTTCAGACATTGTTGAAGAAGAGAGAGAGAGAAAAAAAAGGATTTAAGGTTATTGAGAAAGAAGATCTTCTTACTTTACTTTGTCTTTATCCTTATTGTTAGAGAAGAGAAGAGAAGAAAATTTCACTCAATCCCAACACAAGCAACACTAAAATAATTTGAAAAATTTGGTTAATTAAAATATGTAAATCCTTCTTATGCTTCATCCGCCCTTAAAATAATTTCTTTCAGATGGGACTTCACTCGCTCACTTTCTCACTCTCGTCTACATTTAGAAAAGGTTTAACTACCAAACTGCTGCTGCTGCTTTTTTAATGAATATGGAAAAATGTAATTTTGACTTTTTAACACCTTCAATTGTGTAGTAACAAAAAGAAGAGAGAAATAAATTATTAAATGGATGAATATTAAAATATTTTTATTTCTCTCTCTCTCTTTGACCTTTGTTAAATGGCCACTTGAAAGAGAGAAAAAAAATTGTAATAAAATTTGCCTTTTTTGTTCCTTTTTGAAGAACAATTTATTCATAAAAAAATAATTTTGAAATTTTTAATGGAAAATTGAGCCTAATTATGAAACACTTTTAAGTGATACAACTTTCAAGGTATAAAAACTTTATTGCAAATAATCAAAGATATTTGAAGTTAATTAATGATAAATAGAAAATTAAAATTCACGAGAACATTTTTCACAGTTACAGTATGTACTTGGACACTCTTTTGTAGTTAAATAATAAATAAATAAAAAATGAATAAATATTTTTATACCGAGCACTGATTCAAACCAGTGTTGTTACACAGGCAGCCTGTGATTGCCTGTCATAATATTTACAAAAAATTCCGCTATCGAAATTGTAGGTGGCGCCTAAATCATTTTGAAGCGACATCTAGCGGAATTTTTTGTAAAAATTATCACAGGCAATCACAGGCCGCCTGTGTAACAACACTGATTCAAACTTACATGATTATGTTTATGATATTTTTTTAACTCTTGATACTTTTTAAATTTTCTAATTCCGTTTAAGAGATTTCAAATATTGGGATAATTTTCATCAATTTTCTTTACAATTTAATTTTTAATTTCTTAACAATTTTTTGATCAATTTTGATTCTATTTCGAATTTTTAATATAGAAAATCATGAATTTCCACATAAACATTTATTTAACACTTCTTGTCAAACCATTTGTAACAGTCTGGTATGTCATGTCAAATGAATCAGTAGAAATGGTTCACTTAGTGAAGATTTATTTGACATAGCTTGCATATCAGTCTAACTTCAAGAAATTTAATTAAGCAGCTTATTTTTATGTATTGACAGTTCATTTTGAGTTCATAAGAGCTCAATTCAAGTTCATCAAACAAATAGAAAATAAAGTTCGTTTTTGAAGTTTTTTTTGAAGCTTTCCAGAAAATTTTAGCATTCGGGGTTTATCAATTTTAATGATTTAATTAATATGACTTGAGTAAAACTGAATTGACTCTTTGTTTTTCGTGACCTAAATAGATTTAGTATTTAATTAAAAGTAAATATTGACGAAATCGCATTCGAAACAGATAATAAAGATCAACAAAGCACACTAAGAGTTGTGAAAATAAAAAAACGTTTTAAGCGCCATCTATAACTGAATATTCAATAGTGTTTTAAGAATCGCTACTTGAAAATTATCTTCGTAAAAAAAATATCTCTAATATTTGCAAAAATCTCCAATTATCTCTTAAATTTCACACCTTGTTAACTTTGCGAAAATGAAAATGCGATTTTAGCGCCCTCTATAACTGAAAATTTAACTGAAATTGAGAATTGCTCAACATTTATTGATGAATTTTTATTAGGATTAGAAACAGAAGTTTCAAGAAGTTCTAAAGAAGTTTAAAGCTCTAAGCCAGAAACAAATTTTAAAAAAGTCAAACAAATTCAAGACACTTAGGTTTAACTCAATGACAAATTTTTGATTTAAAAAACGAAGAAAAAAAATTCATTTTTCTTTATAAAGACAAATTTGTTTTTAATTAAAAGAAAGATGAAGCTCTTCCTTGTTTCATTAAAAAAAAAAATTTCATCATTTCTACTTAAGATGTAAAAAAAGAGAGCGAAAAAAAGTTTTTTTCAGCACATTAAACGCTTGAGAAAATTTTATTGACTTTTGATTATTGAAATTATGAAATTTTTGAAGTTGAAACTTTTTAATTGACTCAAAAAATTCTGCGTGCGTGTGTGTGTGTGAAAATAAGAGAAAAAGTTTGCTTTGCCATGTGTTGTGAAAAGCTTTTTTTCCACTTTTTCGTTGTGATAATTTAAGATTATAAAAGGATTTCCTTTTTCCATCCTTTTTAGGTTTGTTGTGTAAAATTTACTAATCTATACAAGCTGCTGTTCGTTCCATAGTGATGGAAACAAATAATTGACATACATCATGTAGTGGAAGGAGAAAAAGGTAGGATTTGGTTGTTGTTTTCAGTCTTAATCGAAAGTTTTGAGCTGTTTTAAGTTTCCGCTCCTAACAGATTCTTCCTTTCTCGTGATTAAATGAAGAAACAAGGCAGAAATCGGATATTAATTTTGACTGTGATTTTTACATGTCAAACAACAAAAGACAAAAAGTTTTTTATTTATCCTTGTTGTTGCCAAGTGATAAAAAATTTTTTCTTCGGCCGTCGTCCTTCACCAAGTCTGGCTGCCATTTTTCACCAAGATCACAAAAAACAGCGGTTAAAGTCCAAATATTAGGAAAAATTAGAAAATTCCGGATGCTATGGAAAAATTTAATTATTTACACACGAATGAACTAGTAAATAAAATTTAAATTTTCAAGAATATTGACATTAATTCTCAGAAATGTTTTGTTGAATTTAATTAGGCTTTCAAGGTTTGTTTTTGTCTTAAAAATTTTCTTTTTCTAAGAAAAAAGCTTTAAAAATAAATTTTTGAGCTTTTAAAGAGAATTTTTAAAATTAGAAAAGAAAAAATTCTTTGAAAGAAACAAGAAGAAGAGTCAAAATTGAGAAAGCTTTCATTAAATATTTCCAAGAATTCATTAATTTTGTGAATTTTAGAAAATATTTTTGTAATTTTATTGAATTATGTTGATATTTTGCATGCAAGTTGACTTACAAAAAATGTCTCTAATTCATTCAGATTTTATTTATTTCGTTCAATTTTTGTTTTATTTTGAGAATAATTGACTTTCACATAAATATGCAAAAAATTTCAATGAAATAAATAAAATTTGAATTAATTAGAAACATTTTTAGTAAGTCAACTTGAATGCAACTTGATCAAGTAAATGCGTTCAAGTCCGAACCCTAATGAAAAAGTTTTTTGAAAGTCTAAAATTTCTTAAAATAATAAAATTAAGAATAAAAACACACACACACATGAGAGAATTCAATATAAATTTTTCGACGTCTATCATCTTTGCTATAGACGCAATTTTTAGCTACCTACATGCGTCATTTTTCTCAATAAGTCTCTAATAAGCTCATACAAAATTCAAATGTGAAAATGAATATCTTGAAAAATTGAAATTCAATATAAGACACACGCTGGCTTTTTTCTTTTATTCAAAATAATAAGCTTGCTTCTCTCTTTTTAGACATCACAAAAATGAGAAATTCAATTAATGAGAAGAGAAAAAAGTCAAAAATTAAATAAACTTGCATGCAAATTGCTATGTAAAAAATACCAAATTGTTCTATGGAAAATGATTTTTTTTCCTATCTTACTTGAAATACGTGCAGCACATAAATAAGAAGTTTGAAAATTGTTAAAGTCAGAAAATTTTCTTTTTTGTTTCTTTTTAGTCCGGAATTAAATTAATCAAGATATTTTCAAGGGGAATCCACTGTGCTTTTTTTTAAACTAAATTTGTCCCTTTGGATACTTTTTTGATAGAAAAAACTTTTACTAATAAATACAAAATTTAACGAAGAAAATTTCTTTCGTTAAAAAAATTTGACAAAGTTGTTAAACTATTAGTCCGTAGCCGAGTGTCAAAATCTACTGTAGAAAGTAGTCAGAAGCTAAAAAGTAGATTTTACTTTTACAACTTTGAAATTTCTAATTTTAACGAACTTTTCTACTGTTGAGATTTTTCTAAAATTCTCTTAAATTCAAGGAGTTGGAAACTGGGGCGAAAGATAGATAAATCGGAACGAATTCTTCGCTCCAGTTTCCAACCTTTTGCCAAAACTTTTGTTTCGAGCTTAATGAAAAAAATTTTCGTTAAATTTTTTGAAATTTTACTAAAAATTTCTTCCTTTTTAATTTGATTTTAATTAATAACTGAAAAATTCTACTGAAACTTTTTCCAAACTTAACGAAATTATTTTCTTTCGTTAAAAAATTTCAATTTTAACGAATTGTTTAGTCTTTAAAATTTTTTCATAATTGAGTTAATTTCGTTTTCTAATAATACTTTACAAAACAGTGAATGAAAGAAACATTTTTTTTAGTTTTTATTCAAAACTTAAAGAAGAAATTTCTTTCGTTAAAAAAATCAAAATTTAACGAATTAATTTTTTTTTGTTTAAACGTTCTAAATTTTAAAAAATTAGAAGAATTGTTTAAATTTCTTCATAACTGAGTTGATTTAACTTTCTAATAATTTTAATTAATGAACAAAAAATTCTCATAAAATTTTATTCAAAAGTTAACAAATAGAAAAAAAACCGTTAAAAAATTTAAATTTTAAATTTTAACCGTTAAAAAAGTTGTTTTTCTAAAATTTTTTCCTAATTAAGCTGATTTAGCTTTTTTTTCTAATAATCCTTTTCTAAACAATGAAAATCAAATATTAGTTAGCAAAAGAATTTTCTTCTTGTCTTAATTAGATGCTCAGTAGGACGCTTCATTACTGCCAAGCAACGATGAGCAAAATTAAATTAATAAATGTCACCGCTAATAAAGCTGATTATCCATGTTTTTAATCCCCAGCATTTCTCTTACGCGTTATACGATGAATGAAAAATTTTTCTTTTCTTTTCTTTTCTTCCGTAAATTATCTGACGATTTTCTCTCATCGCTAATTTAAAACTTTTCTCTTGGGTTTGTTGCATGAGCTGCTTGTTTTTTTTTTTACTCTAAGGACTTTGCTGACTCTCACATACAGCATAAAACTCTCAAATTTCATAAAACATTTTAAAAAAGTTTCTTTTTTTGTAAGTAAAGAAGAAATAATAGAAAAGTTGGTTGAAAAATTTCTCAGTTGATTACTTAAGGAAAATAATTCAAAATTTTACGAAAAATATCGTTCGTTAAATTTCAATTTTCAAATCTTAAAAAAGTTTTCTTTGTAAATAAAGAAGAAATTATAGAAAAATTACATGAAAAGCAAAAAATTCTCAGTTGATTACTAAATGAAAATAATTTTGATCTTAGTTAAGAAAAATTCAAAGAATAAATATTTCGATCTAATGTGCGCTAAAGTGGAAGTTTTTTATCCCATTTTCTTATGAATTTCAAAACTTAACGACAATAATTTTTTACTCTATCAAAATTTGAAATTATTCAAATTTCAACGAAAATTTATTTCGTCAAATAACAAACTTAAAAATTTGACGAAGATGTTTTTGATCACTTTTTCATTAAAAAAGAATTTGATGCATTCTTACTTGTTTCAATTTTAAGAAATCAAAAACCATTTTTTACGAACAGTGCTAAAATAAAAATTTAAATTTATTTTGACCGTTATTTTATTAAATTTGTAAAAATTTGCTTTTAAAAGGAAAAAATTTCGTGAAATTTCAGATCTCAACATTTTTTTTTCTAAAACGAATTTCAAAATTTTAGTTTTGAGAGATGAACGATCAAAAGCAATTACTAACAAAAAATTTTTTATTTCATTTCTTCATACAAAAATTTTGAATTAATTTTGACCGTTATTTAATTAAATTTGAAAAATTGAGCTTTTAGAAGGAAAAATCTCGTTAAATTTCAGATCTTAATGAAGCTTTTTTGAACATTTTTTTCTGCTAAAAAGAATTGAAAATAGTTTCTGACAAACAAATTTTTATTTCATTTCTTCATATAAAAATTTAAATTTATTTTGACCGTTATTTTATTAAATTTGTAAAAATTTGCTTTTAAAAGGAAAAAATTTCGTGAAATTTCAGATCTCAACATTTTTTTTTCTAAAACGAATTTCAAAATTTTAGTTTTGAGAGATGAACGATCAAAAGCAATTACTAACAAAAAATTTTTTATTTCATTTCTTCATACAAAAATTTTGAATTAATTTTGACCGTTATTTAATTAAATTTGAAAAATTGAGCTTTTAGAAGGAAAAATCTCGTTAAATTTCAGATCTTAATGAAGCTTTTTTGAACATTTTTTTCTGCTAAAAAGAATTGAAAATAGTTTCTGACAAACAAATTTTTATTTCATTTCTTCATATAAAAATTTAAATTTATTTTGACCGTTATTTTATTAAATTTAAAAAAGTTTTCTGTTCAAAAGAAGATAAAATTCTTCTATAATTTCAGTATAATAAACAAGTAACCCGCAAGTGAATAAACAACAAAAAAACACACACATATATTCACATGGAGCGTTGGTGAAAAGAAAAAAAAGTCAATGAAAAGCTAAAGAAAGGAAAAGAAGTGAAAAAGTTAGAAAAGTAAAAAGCAGACAATGAGACGTTATAATGAGATATAATCATCATCATCATCATCGTGATATTTTATTTGATAAAGAAATAAAAGACGCCATAAAAAAAGAACATTTATGAACATCAATCATCAAGCGTTGACGATTTGTTAGTTGGCATTAATGAGATTAAAAAGAAATTTCAAAATTTTAAAAACTTCCATGAAATAAAACAAGAATGCCAATGAATTTTGTTAAACTTTTTTCATGTCAAGTGGACAATAATTTAAACACAAAAACATTTGAAAAGCTTCAAAAACATTTCATTCTAGTTCAATATAATAAAAAATAATTTCATAAAAGCAGCAGCAAAGTAACAAAGAATAAATAAAAACATGAAAAAAAAAATTCAATTTTCAAATCAAAACCCACAAAACAAGCACAAAATAATACTGTGTTATAAAAATGAACTCATATCAATGTGTAATAACTTTGAAATTTTATAAAAAATAGATTTGCTACAGAAATATTTGTTACAAAAGATTTTACCAACTTTCTCGATTATATTTAATTCTTGTTTGAAACTCGCTTATAGTAGTCATTAGCTTCTCTGTGAACATGCAAAAAAACATACAGCTGACATTATCGTGTGTCTGGTAGCAAAAGTTGGAATTGAGAGACAAAAAGCTCTTCAGTCTACTTGATCTGATAGCCAGTAATAGCTATGTTCACTCAAAAATCAAATTCATCTTTCAATTATGAAATTTAGCACTTAGCTTCAAAAAAAAAAAGAATCTCTATTTAAATCAATTTTTCCATCAATCCGTCTGTCTGTCTCCGTAACTAGTCTTAATCAGAACAGTTTTTGTCAAAATTTTTGCACTATTCTGTTGTGTCTGACTATATCACCTGTGTAACGGAAGATCTTCCCCCAAGTCCAGTCCATTCACGAGTTATGGCCCAAATAGTGATTCAATGCATGTATGTATGCGAAATTTTCGTATATATACGGTATTCATACCGCATATTATATACGAAATACCGTATATACCGCATGCATGCTGTATTTATATGAGAATTATACATATTACAAAAACTTATAAAATTCACAGAAACATGTTAAAAATGTATTTGAGACATCATTGTAGATTCTACTAATTCAGTGATCTCTGTTGAAATTAATTTAAAAATTTCTTAATGAAATTTGAGACCAATTTGATATAATTTCGTTACACTAAATTTTGCTCTAAAACACTGATCTGTCACAGGAAAATGCGCTATTAACACGTTACTGACGGTAAATTTTACTGATTTTTAAATTTTTAAGCACATTTTTCAAATAATTTTTAACTTGTTCTTATATTTGAAGAAAAATGATAAACTTAATTTTTCCTTGAAATTTTCAAACTTGATCTATTTTATTTCTACAACAAAAATAGTCGAAAAAAAACTCAGCATTCTTTAGTCTTTTGACAAATCCAATCTTTTAGCTAACCAACCACAATTTCGTGTAATAAAAAAAATATAAAGCAAAAAAATTCTATATTTAGTGAATTAACCAAAACCTTTCAAAAATCAAATTTTTAAATTCAGAAAAGAAGAATTGAAAAGAATTTAAATTTAGAAAAAGAGTCGAAAATTTATTGAGCTTGAAATAGCTTTTAAACTTTAATTCCAGATAAATTTTGATAATTTTATCTAAAAATTTCATTTTATTTTCATGTTTCAAGCAAAATATATTTTATTGAAATTTTCAAAAATCCAAATCTGGTGTAAAAAGTGGGAAAAAATTGATTAAGTTTCATTTAGTTATGAAATAGACGACATAAATAAAAAAATCGATTTATAACAGAAATGAACTCTCTTAACCTCTAGATATAGATTTCGACATTTATAATGATAAAAATTAGTCAACCTACAACCAGTGTTGTTACACAGGCGGCCTGTGATTGCCTGTGATAATAGTTACAAAAAATTCTGCTAGATGTCGCCTAAATCATTTTGAAGCGACATCTACAATTTTCATAGCGGAATTTTTAATAAATATTATCACAGACTGCCTGTGTAACAACTCTGCCTACAACTTCTTTTAGTCTATTTCTATGGCATTTATTGCTTTTCATTCCATTAATATTAGCCTCGAAATTGAGTTTTAATTAATTAAAAAATATTGAGAGTAGAATTTTCTATGCTTGGTCATGGTAGCTTATGCCTCGTCCGTTCTCAATACAGATATATAAAATTTCTTCAATTTCACTTCTCTTCCTTGAGGCCAGCAGAACAGTGAGCGAAGAGAGAAAAAAAATATGAACATTCACATCGATTCAATTGAAGCGAATAAAAAAAATTGATGAAAGTCACTTGCCCGGATCAGTTGACTTTAGCGTATTTTTGTCGCCCAGATCAGTGACATTGCCGAATACAAAATAAAAGAATTAGTTCATGCTATAAGTATATTTTATTAATCAGTATGTTATCAGAGAGTACAAATTTTAAATTAAAGCTTTTGAATTCGATCTATTAGGAGAAAAATGATGAATTGAAAATAACTCGTAGATAAAAACTTCAACATTATAGTTTTCGATTCGTCCGAATGTTCTATCAATTGTAGTTTCAGTACTCATTGTCGATTCGCGTAGAGACTGAAGCCTTGTGTCGAATGATAGAATCATGAATGTTTAAAGTTGAATACTGAATTTCAATTTCAAGTCACCAGAAATAATTAAAATCTCCATTATTTCACGTTAGTTACCGATTTCAACTTAAACAAAACAAAACCAATTTAATTATAACTTAATCTGTTTCCTATAAAAAAATTTGTTAAAAAATTTGTTGAGTTGAAAATAACGGTCGAGTTGAATTCAAATTGAAAAAGATGCGAAAAAACGCGTTGACGCAAAAAATCTTAGCAGTCGAAAAAATTTTTGTTTACATTTTTCAAATATGGAAATTTTATTTCGTATTTTACCAATTCCTGCAATCAGTGACAGAAATATAACTAAGCGGCGGGCCAATAACTCGATAGTACAAATCAAATGCAAAAAACCGTAAGTCTTTTGCTATTATAGTTTCCGAGATCTCGTGGAGCCAGCCAGGAGCCAGCCAGCCGAACAAAGTGAATATATAAGCTGCCTTTTTCTATACAAAAATGCGCTAAAAAATAAAATACGATGATGATGATGTTTGAAAATTATGAGAGAAATATGAAGGACATTAAAAACATGAAATTCAATTTAATCTTTCTTTCTTTTTCTCTCTCTAATACAATTTTAAATGTCAATTTATTGTCATTCGATCACAAATTATTTTTAATTTCTTTCTCATTCTAAAAGATTTATTCTCTCTTTTTTCAATATTGAAATATAAATAAATAAAAAAACAACTATTTTATCGATGACAAGTTCAATTTTTCATGAAAATTTTCTTTTCTTTCAACAATAAAATTTTATTTTGTTGTTTCGTTAAAATACGGAAAGAATTTGAAATCTTTTTCTTCTACAAGCGAGATCTATGATATAAAAATTTTGTTTTCCCAGCATCATTTTCTTTTTTTTTTTTGATAAGATGGCGTTAGAAAATTTCTTCATCTTGAAAAAGGATTGAAAGGATTGATGATGATGATTTCCTGTTACTCCACTGTGAAGCGTAGGGCGTTGTATGTGACTGCTCCAATTTTGAAGCGTGTTCCGTCACACAACGAGTCATTCATCATTCCGACGATACGATTAATGAAGACAGGGGATGAGCCTGACGTTCTCGTAATATTCGTCGGAATATTGAAAGGATTGATAACCGTTAAAAACTTTTTAAATTTCTTTTAAGAAATTAAATTTTTAATAATAATAAACACTCTTTTTATTGATTTATATATGCTGGTTTTACATATGTATTGTAATAAATATTAGTCATTAACCCGTAGGTTTCAATACGTCAGCGACAGTGATATCTTGCGATGGCTCCGGTGTTATGTTGTTGCATGTTTGAGTAGTAAAGGAAAAAATTGCAAAAAACCCTCTTGTTGAATGTTGGATTTTGTTGCTAATGAATCCACGAAGATGGTGACGGAAGGAAAAAGCACATGGCATAAAAAACCTTCCTGTTAACTTACAGCTAACTTACAGACTAAGATGAACGAGGTTCCTTATAGACTAATAAAAAATCACTATTATTATTCTTCTTGAGTTCCTTAAACCTAATAATTCAGTTGATAATTCAATGAAATTTACATTTTTTACATTTATTAACACGTTGTAGCTAACGATGATTGCATTGCAATCGTA